>BJBW01019094.1:0-14464 GCA_004320125.1 Scolopax mira | reverse complement strand
ACCCTCACACCAAAGAAGTTCTTCCCCACAGCTCATCTCAATCTCCCCTCTTTCAGTGTCAAACCCTTCCCCCTCATCCTATGGCTCCCCTCCCTGAGCAAGAGCCCCTCCCCATCTCTCCTGGAGCCCCTTTAGGGACTGGAAGGGGCTCTAAAGTCTCCCTGGAGCTCTCTCTTCTCCAGGCTGAATCCCCCCAACTCTCTCAGCCTGTCCTCCCAGCAGAGGGGCTCCTCTGTCCCTGTTCTAACAGATCCATGTCCTTCCTGTGCTGACAGGGGACAAGGAGCACATCTTCATGGTAGGCATGAATTCAAATGGCTCCAATTAAAAATACATAGAAGCTTTTGTTGGCAAAAGATCTCTCAGAGCTGCCATGCTAGCCCTGACTTCCATGACCAGAGGGTGAGCTCTGTGGGTATGAACATTGCATCCCACATTGTTGTCAACCTGCATTTTTGGCTTTACCATACTCTGGTCCTTTCCAAATCTTTGGAGAGCCATTATCCTTACTGTCAGAGGAGTACTGCTTCCAGTAGTTGAGCTGACCTCGACTGGGGCAGTAAAATTCTGTGGTGTGGTGGGAGCTTTCTTGGCACTATTCTGCTCAAGCTCTGGTTGCTGAGACACTTCGAGCCCCTTGGCTATCTGTTATCTCTGTCAGCACTAGTGGGTGCTGCCTGTTCTCATCCCCACGGTCATCATGGACAAGCATACCTACACACAGACTCTCGGACAACACATGCTACTTGGCCAGCTTTTAAGAAGTGAGTGGGAACTGGGAATAGAAGACCACTTTTAGCATGTCCTCTTTCCTTGGTAACAAGGGGACAAATGTAGACTGAGTTTGGGCATGCAGGGAGCAGGTTTGTGAACCTTTGGTTTTAAAAATGTGGGCTTAGAGGACCCACTTTGCCAAGTTTGATGCTGCCCTCCACTTCCCTCCACATCTGGCCACTGACGTGAGCACCTGCATTCTCTATTCAGACCTCAAACTTTCATCAGGCATGTAATGACATACTTGTAGTTATAAAACAGTAGGAATAGGGTAAGATGAAATCCATTAGAAGTACAAATTGGGGCTGTCTGTACTTCTCTTGAGCTGAGGGCTCTCAGACATGGGTCTGGTGTTCTTATTATGTCACACCTTATACAAATAAGGGATGAAATAGCAGTTCCTGCCCCAGTGAGCAAGAAGACATTAGGGAGACATGAGATGAGTAGAAACATGAGTTAGAACTTCTGACAGCAAAGTGCTGCAGTAGAAGGTTATTTTAGAACTTGCTGCCTCAAGGGAGTTGGGACTTTCTTGCCTTGAAGTCAGATGAAGATGTTGATGCCAATTTAGTAAGAATTAAACGTAGTCTATCAACTTCAGGCATTTCTCTTAGGTTGCTCTAAGTAAGATCTATTTTTTTTCTATTTCTATTTCAACTTTCTATTTCAACTTTCTCTGGGTCCATGGCTTTTGATGCAGCATAAAAAGCAGAAGGTTCAAATCAGACTTCTGAACATAGCTGTCATTCAGCGCTCACCTTGGCAAAAGCTTTGTTAATATATGCTGAAGTGTCTCAGTGATCAAAATTATTCTTGCATTGCCATGGCAATGCAAAGGAAACTGAATTCCAAGATGACAAAATACCTCATCTCTTTACCCAGTCGTTATCACTGATGCTGTACAAAAATGCAACACTGAAAACAATTAGGTGAGTAGTTACACAAGAATGGGACAGGTCAGGGGGCCCAGCTCTCCTGAAAAGTGCTGGAGATTTGTTCTCCTCCTACATACTGTGATGGATTTGCTTTGGTTTTTTTGTTAGTTGTTGACTTTTAGAATCCTCAGCTCTTGGACAAGTTTTTGGTTTTTCTTCCCCCTCCCTCCCCCCTCACAGTTTAGATTTTACTTAGCAATAACGTGCTTGTAGCTGCAGTGGCTGTAGAGAAAATACAGCAAAGGGCATATGCTGAAGGAGGGTGTTCATCCCTTGCCTCATGTTCTCTTTGCTCCCATGAAGCGATGTGTGTCCTCTTTCTTTTACGTTATCCCAAGGAGCCCTTTCATGTCTCTTCACTTGTCCCAGTCAATAATCATTGCTTTTCCAGAATTCCCTAATTCCTACTGGGCTCCTGTTTGTCTCTGGGCTGAACAGGGTCTGCTGCTTGGTGGCCAAACAGCATTCTTTGGCTTACTCACAGGCTAGTGAACAGCTTTTCCATCTGTGCTCTTTGTAGGTCTCATATTCAAATTTAAAATGAAAAGATTTGGGTAGAAAACCACTTTAAGATAAATACCATGGTTTTTCAGCAGCCCTAAAAAGTGTGGAGCTAGTTTGTTCAGTGCTTGGTTTTGTACCAGTAAAAGTGGCCAAAGGTTCATCTGGTCTCCTAACTCCAACCATGGCTATGACCAGAGGAAAGACATAACAACAAGGGTGGCACATGTACTTTCAACACGTGTTATTTCAGATCTGCCTGATTTGGAGATGGGGAATCTCCTTGGTCAGCTGTGCATGAGGCAGAGATAATCCACTTTCAAGCAACCCAAGAGCTGGGACAAGTTGCTTAAGTCCATGGCACCAGGATACACTTTTATGGTGTAGGCCTGATGGAGCGGGACAGTTTGGCACAATGACCAATCATAATTCAAGGGTGGCAGTTCTGCTGTGCATGGTTTCTAAGGTGTCTACTCAAGCCTCTGTTCCGAGCAGGGGTAGGAGAGTAAAAAGGACTGGGGAAAGCAACTTTGTCACATTGACACACAAAGCTACTCGCAAATTCATGACATGGCTCTGGGGTGTCTGCTGCCATACAAACACCTCCCTCTCTCTGCTCTGCCTTGGTATCGCTCACAGGGAATGTATTATCAGGAGGATGGATTGTGACATTTTTGCAATACTACCCTCTGTAGCATATTCCAGAGCATCTGCCTGACAATGGATTGCCTTCATGTGCAGCTCCAGTTATTAGTGCTGTGCTCCTTGCCCAGAGAGACATTCTTAGGAGTGATGGGTTTGAAAAGCAGTGACAACATGCAAGTTATAAAGGGGGACAAGAGATTATGTACTGGTCCTAATGGATTTCAGTGGAAACAGGGCTGAAAGCACCACAAGTCTCCATTACTGGGAAAACATAGCCCTAGAATTCAGACTTAATCTGTGCACTTTCTTTTTTAACATACTATTTTTTCTTATCACTGTCATTTACTCTGAAAGCAAATTTGGTTGCAAGGTAGAATTGGACAGCATCCGTTTGTCTGTATTTCATGCTTGTTTTTCTTCCAAATAAGATGAAATAATGCAGATACTAAATTTTGTCTTTGAAACTATCATAGAAAATACAGACTAACTCTGAAAGGAAAGCTATACAAAGTCCTTGATTGTAGGTAGAAATATCAAGTTGATGAAGAACCCTAGAATGGAAAACACCTTCACTTTCATGCATCTCTGGCCAATTCTCCCATAAGAATTTCTCTTGGTTGTGGACATTGCCTTGTGTTGGTGAACAACTGTGGGCATCAGTATGAGTTTTCAAAAGTGCTTTAAGTCACAAAGGAGAAAAAAAATTCTTAAACATCAGTGAAAAATAGTGGATCAAGTCTATCTAAAGGGAACATGCAGTCCCCTTTCGTTGGAGTTCATCCACAGAAGATGGCTTTTTTTTGTTTTGGTCCCAGCATCCTGGCTGGGATCTCTTGCAACTGGATGTCCCACTGCAGAATAGGTTGAGTTAAAGTCTAACATCCTACCATGTCACCAAGCTGGGTGCCAGTGTTGACCTGCTGGAGGGTAGAGAGGCTTTGCAGAGGGATCTGGACAGGCTGGCTGGATGGGATGAGACCAACAGGATGATTTTCAATAAGGACGAGTGCCGGGTCCTGCACTTGGGTCACAACACCCCCAAGCAGTGCTACAGGCTTGGGGAAGAATGGCTGGAGAACTGCCTGGCAGAAAAGGAGCTGGGGGTGCTGGTTGACAGCAGGTTGAACATGAGCCAGCAGTGTACGCAGGTGGCCAAAAAGGGCAGCAGATCTTGGCCTGGATCAAGAACAATGTGGTGAGTAGGTCCCGAGAGGTGATAATCCATCCTGTTCTGGGCACTGGTGAGGCCCCACCTCAAGTACTGTGTCCAGTTTTGGGCCCCCTATCACAAAAAAAGACATTGAGGTGCTGGAGCAGGTCCAGAGAAAGGCAATGAAGCTGGTGAGAGGTCTGGAGCACAAGTCCAATGAGGAGAGTCTGAAGGAGCTGGGATTGTTCAGTCTGGGGAAGAGGAGCCTGAGGGGAGACCTTATCGTGCTCTACAACTAACTGAAAGGGAGGTGTAGAGAGGCAGGGGTTGGTCTTGTCTCCCAAGTCACAGGAGACAGGACAAGGGGGAAATGGCCTCAGGTTGCACCAGGGGAGGTTTAGATTGGATATTAGGAAACATTTCTTCACCAAAAAGGTTATCAAAGATTGGAATGGGCTGCCCAGGGAAGCGGTTGAGACACCATCCCTGGAGGTGTTCAAAAGACAGGTCCTCAGGAATATGGTTTAGTAATTTTTATTTCTTATTTATTTTTTTTGTCAGAGTTAGGTTTGGTTGAAACTAGATGTACTTTAAGGTCCCTTCCAACCTAGATGGTTCTATGATTCTGTCTTATCCCTGCAATTAGAAAAAAAAGTAAGCAGATAAAGAACAAAGATGCATTTTGTTGCCAAAGAAATTGGAATTATTGGCTAAATATTTACTTGCCTTAATATCTAAGCAGCTTATGACAATGGGAACCTTGGTGCCTTGTTATTTTACACTCAACAAAACCACGTGAAAGCTATCAATTGATTAGACTTCCATTGTGTTTTGCTCAAATGGTGGGTAAACAAAGCCCTTTAGCACTCCTGCAGTCCATCTGCCTAGTTAATGAAAGGACATGTTATCCAAAGTCTGCGAAGCTGAACCACATTGTCCCCTGGTGTGGTTTCTCAGCCTCTCCCCAAATCATGAAGGGCGGTACCTGAGGAACTTGGGTTTTTTTAGTCTGGAGAAGAGAAGACTCGGGGGGGAGATCTGACCAATGCTTATAAATACTGAAAGAGTGGGTGTCAGGAGGATGGGGCCAGTCTTTTTTCAGTGGTGCCCAGGGACAGGACAAGAGGGAACAGGCACAAACCTGAACATAGGAAGTTCCACCTAAACATGAGGAGGAACTTCTTTCCTGTGAGGGTGGCAGAGCCCTGGAAGAGGCTGCCCAGAGAGACATTCAAACCCTACCTGGACACGTTCCTGTGGGACCTGCTCTGGGTGACCCTGCTTTGGCAGGGAGTTAGACTAGGTGATCTCCAGAGGTCCCTTCCAACCCCATATCATCCTGTGTTTCTACCCACTCCATCCCTGCAGGCTCAGAGCTGTCCATGGCAATGCAGTGGCCCCTGTCTCCAGCCATCTCCAGCTCCTCTGCTTTGAGCAACACCTGTGGTTCCTTGTGGCTTTGTCTTAGCACACAGTAGATCTCAAAGCAGTTCTTCTGTCAACTGGTTGTCATACCTAGGTTGGCATTATTGTTAGTTGAGCATCAGAGAGAGACTTTGGTGAGCAGTTTCAGTTTTTAAATGGAAATAGGTTCTCTAGTGTGGAATTCCCAAGGCTCCTCTGACCAAAGTAAACAATATGAATACAACCTTATTAAAGACTAATGCGTGTTTCCAGGCATCAACAATCATCCATGCAGCTCCTAGCGGGCCACAGGGGAGAAGCATGTGGAGCACTATAAAAGCTTTATGAATGACAAACTTGCCAAATTGCTGTTTAAACAAGGAAGCAAATGGGAAGACCATCTGCATCAGATTGAAACTGCTCATAATCCTGTCACTTGTGCCAGTGTGGTGTGTTTAAGCTCTTGTGTTGGCGCATGCCCAAGAGACACAAAAATTTGTAGCTTTTACAGCAATGCCTCCCCACCCCCGTCATAGGATCTAAGTATCCATTTGCTGTTTCTCTTGGGTTTCTGATGGAGCAGGTAGTTTTTTCTTGTGGCCCTGGATAAGGCTTCCCCTGTGCCTTGGGCTCTGAATGCTGGGGAGCTACACTGGAACCCCCAGACTCTCCGTTTCTGCCTGCTCTCTCCCACCTACTTGTGGTCCTTCTCTTCCTCATCCCCTGTGACAGATACTCAGAGCCTCACAGTTCATCCCCATCAGAGCTCCACCAGGCCATTGGTGCTGATGTCCTCACTTTACTGATGAGAAAGTGAGACATATAAATGATTTGTACTGAGACAGAAGATGAGCCTGTATCAGCAAAGGGCAGATCCCAGCTTTGCCTCTTGTTGGACTAGAGTGACCCTCCGTCCCTCATCCCTTGGTCCTGGAGCCGTGCAGCAGCCACAGGCTCCTTTCCCCTCGTGGCAATTAGTACAAACTTGAAAGAGAGTCTAGGGAAAGCCAAATCACCAGCCCAGCATTCCTCATGTAGATCTTTATCTTGTCTCTTTACAAGGAGCTTTGAAATAAAAATAAAACAAGTTACTGATAATTAGCTCTGTAAGACACGCAGGCAATTGTGCTTTATTGTGTACAAGGTCTTTGATAATAGGCCATGCCTAATTGCCGAATTGCTAATTATTTCTTTCTTAGCAAAATGTTTTGCTTAATTAAAGGGTGTACTGATTTATAAACATGTCCTTAAATATTTTTCACTTTGCATCCGCTGAAAAGAGTGCAGACTGTTCCTGTGCTTTAACATTTCTTTTGAAATTATTCCATTATATTCAGCTACTCTCTTTTCAACACTGATTGTGACAGATTCAGAAATTATTAAATCATAAATACAAAGAGAAAAAACTAGTGATACACACATAATGGGAAACATTCTCACAGCCCCCCAAATATTTCAAATACTGACAAAACCAGAAAGAGAGAGGGAGGCAGAAATTAAGCTCCTGGCTGGGCTCTGCTCTTACTCATGCTGGAGTAAATCATGAGGCAGTTCCCCAGAGCTCAACCTGATGCAAAGCAGAGGAAGGATCTCTCTCACTTCTCCTGGAAGATCACTGCTTTTTTAAATCAGGTCCTCCCTGATCATCTGCTGCCTTTCATGGTGCTGTCATGGGGCGAGCTCTGCAGCAAATTCAGTCATGGGACTGTCTGTTCACAGTCCAGCACTGCTTTTTAGCAAGTTGTATCTCGATAGCTGCTGATAAGGCCTTTTTCTTCTGCAGTTGCACCCTCCTAGTCGGTGCTATCCCTGCTGTGATGTTAAAGAATGGCAAAGCAGGGAGAATGCAAGATGGGTGTCCCATAGGAGTCAGTACAGACCTATCCCTAGGGTCTTGGTGGCTTTAACCCGGGGCTGACAATAGCAGCAGCCTGGTCAAGAAGCTGTAGCCCAACTTATAGTGTTTGGGGTGCCTGAAAGAACCACACCTGGAGGAGGGAAAATAGATTGATGGGACCCTGTAAAACTTCCAGGACCAGGCAGTGGCTCAGAGGGGGCATAGGGAATGTGGTGGGACATGGGGAGGAGGAACGTTTGATGTGAGAGTGGAGCTGCATTAGGCAGGTTCAATCCAAAGGGTCTTTGGACACAGGTTCCAGGGAGCTTGGTTGTGCAGGGCAGCCCAGGCCAACACAGAATGCAGAGGGGGAAAGCTGATCCAGACCAGGATCGCCAGTGGGCTCAGCTCCAAGGTGGTGCCATTTTTCAGTGGTTCAAGGGATGCTCAGCTGAACATATGGGTGATAGGAGCCATTTGCTTTTCCTGAACCACATGTGCAAGTAACTCCCCAGGAGGACTTTATCCTGCTGTGCCACATTACTGGGATGAGCTACAGCATTGCCATGGTTATGGTATACCATTGCCTTATGCTTGCCCTGTTCTGGAGGGCTTTCCTGAGCAGGGGCCACCAGCAGGGACAGGACAGTGGGCTCCAGCCATTCCCTCAGAGGAGAGAACCTTTCACCCCTGGGCCACCATGGCACCACCCTGAAAAGGGTCTGACCCCCCTCAGTTGTGCTTTGTGATGTATAAATATCTAAAGGGCAGGTGTCAAGATGATGGGGTCAGGCTCTTCTCAGGTATGCTTGGTGACAGGACAAGGGGCACAAACTGGCATGCAGGATATTCCATCTCAACATGAGGAGGAACTTCTTCACTATGAGGGTTGCATAGCCTTGGGACAGGCTGCCCAGACTGGGTGTAGAGTCTTCTTCTCTGGAGATATTCCAAACCTACCTGAATGCATTCCTGTCCAACCTGCTATGGGGAAACTGCTCTGGCAGAGGGTTGGACGAGATGACCTCCAGAGGTCCATTCCAAACCCTACAATTCTGTGATTCTGTGTACAGCAATGCCAGAGGTCTCTGCAAGGACTCCTGGTGCCATCTTTCCCCCCAGCTCCATAGGGCTACCCTGCTCTGCTCCAGACACAGCCCCTCAGCTCCTGGGGTGAGCCACCACCATGCACACCTCTGTCTCCTCTATTTGCATGTGTCAGCCATAGCATGGAGAGGTTCTATTTACTCATGAAAAGTTAGTGATTTACTTTCCACCCTGTTTACCTTATATTTTGTGCTGTATTACTGCCTGCTGCATAAATCCACTCTAGAATGCCCTAGGAGCATTTGATGAAACAATGCCCTCTGAAATGCATAGGTTATAGTCGTCAGCAGCTGTAAGTCTGTCAGCATTCAAGTGCAAATTCATTTTCACCCAGCATTCATTAATCAGCCCAAATACCTCCTTTTTCTTTGTCTCTTCCCTCCTCCTCCCCACCAATATATCATGTGGCAAGTTGGTTGTTACACATCTTCACTGTTAGAGTGGGGTGAAAGAGTCAAAAACCATGCATACGTTTATAAGAAAGTCATTTGGGGTGAGGTTTTATTGAAAGCTTGTTACTCTAATGAAGTGGATGGGGAGAGTCAGTTGTGAACACTCCCAAGCCATTTGATGGACTTAACCCGAAAGCAGAGGAAACTGGCTGGTTGAAGTGGTTGTGGTGTCACAGCAGGTGAGATGCAGCTCTTCTCCACGAGGCTTCCTATTGTGACTCTGAGTTTCACCAGACTTGGAATTAAATGAGACATGTGTGATGGGTGAGCACAAATAGTTGCAGAAGAAAGGAAGAATTCCCAGGCGCCCTGAGAAGCTGGGCTGATGGTTGCCTGTGCAGCAGCATCCACACAACATGTACACCCAGCCCTGAGGCCAGCAGGCTATGGCAATCAAGTCTGAACTCTTCCTTTAATCAGAACTGGGTTTCCCCTCATGATCGCTACACTTAGTACCCTGTTTGGTTGCTCTAGAGCATCTCTTTTACACGGCTTTCCTTTATAATTCCTGCCTGGGAATTTCATACGGTGGAGAATCTCTTGCCTTTCCAGGTTAAGTTGCTCCAACAGTTAATTACCCTGGCTGTTAGAAATGTGTGCCCTATTTCTAGTCTGAACGTTGGCTGCCTACAGAGACATTATGTATGCTGAGCACTGGATAACACACACTTCTCTGAATATATTTGCAACTCAATAGTATTGCTCTGGTTACTTCTCACACTTAGCCTCTGATCCCTGGCTGGGGTAGATCAGAATTGTTCTGCAGAGCCAGGGCAGCTGTGACAGCTGACATGCCTGGATTTGGCCCTTTTTTAGCTGCAAGATATAGTTGCTTATAACTGAAATACCCAGTGGGTTTTTTAAATAAGGAAAATAAAAGGTTAAGCTGCTCCAGATATTCATATTTAATCTGTTCCAATTACAATATGCATATTACTTTTCAAAAAAGGATTTGAGACTTCTCCCACAAACTTAAATGTGTCTGCATGAAATATCAGTGTTTTAGGCTAGGATTTTCAAAAGCACCTTAAGGAAATGAGGTGCCAACTTCTTATTGACTCTCATTGACTTCCCTGATTGCATTTGAAAAATCTCACCCTTAATCATCATTATAATCCCATAAGAAATTGTCTCTTTCATTATCACTGACACATCCTAGATGTTGCCAGTTCTCACGACTGCCGTGTCTAACCATAAACATGGTAAAATAAACCAAAATACTGGAGTTACTCAATGGACAAGTGCTCAGCATGTCACTGATAATGACAACCAAGCAACATTGAAGTGCTGGCAAGGTTCTTTCACTTAAGGCAGTACCTTGGGCACCACCTCTGCACTGGGAAAGTGCAGCCCAGGACATCCCAGTTGGATCTTCCTTTCAGACAGCCCCGGTCTCTCTGAGGTCTGTGCCCAGTGGAGAGGGCACATGTCTGAGGGATGATTTAGGAGCCAAAATACAGTGCAGGGACTTGCTTGCCTTGACACAAACCAGTGAGCAAACCAGTGAGCAAAGGGCCCAGGGTGAAGTTCATGTTCCCCCTGGTGTTTTGCAAGATTCAAGCTCAGTCTGATCAAACACACGAAGTTGCTCATTTATGTTCTGTAGCTGGAACTGCACGATTCTGGTCATGTGCCAGTAGCAAGCATGGCTCCCAGAGCCACCTGTACCTACAGGCATGGTCTAGCAAGACACAAGGATGGTTTTCAGAAGCATTTGATAGTCAGAAGGTAGGAGGTGTAGGGAGGCATTTACAAGGCTGCTTGTTGTTGGCATCATAAAAAATTACTGTAATCCCTTTTCCACCATCTGAGGTCTTTCCCCAATGCACCAAACTGGAAACTTTTTCACATAATGATACTTTTCATTTTTTCACAACAACTCCCTACCCCAATGCTAGATCTTTTGTACAAGATCTCAAACAGGGCATTTCCACATGTTCCTAAGAAACCACACAGACAACACCAGGCTTAAAGGGTCTTCTGCATTGACAGGGATTACATCACGAGGAACATACCCTGGCAGAAATCCCCAAAACACAGACATCTGCCTTTTTCCCCCATCAAAATCTTCACAGAACCATTCTTTTAATTTGCTCTCATGTCTATAAACAGCGTGTGTTGCTTAAAGCTATGGGCAGAGTAAGCAAATCTGGTCT
Source organism: Scolopax mira (assembly GCA_004320125.1). Lineage (NCBI taxonomy): Eukaryota > Metazoa > Chordata > Aves > Charadriiformes > Scolopacidae > Scolopax > Scolopax mira. The sequence continues at coordinate 3,503 of BJBW01019094.1, read as the reverse complement.
GATCTTGTCAACTGGTGACTCTTGCTCATGCAAAGGCTCCATTTGGCTTCTGTAGTACCAATCGTGAGGAAAATCTGCAGATCCTGTTGGGGCCAGAAAAACAAAGTATCATCATCTCAGTATCTGTGCTCCTTCACAGCAGGGTTTCAGGGGGCAACCAGGCTGTAAGTACAACAAGTTTTGCTTATTTTTGCTTTCAGATAGCACCAAATCTTCAGCCATTGATGATAACCAAAAGTTCGTTAGGAAGGGGAAGGAAGAAGTGGAATTAGTGAGAAATGTAGAAATCTCAGTTCAACTGCTCATAGGCCTCTATGGATTAATAGATTAATTTATCTTGTAGGGCATTAATTGAAGAATGTGCTGAGGTTAAGGACAAGGTCAGCTCTTCACAGTGTAATGTCTCCTACATAATTCACTTACCAAACCATCAAGACAATCTGTGCAGAGTAATAATGAAGGATGGACGTTCTGCTCCCAGGTTCTCAGGGAACATAACCTTGTATTACAGATAACTTCAAGTGAAAGTTGTAGGAAGGTACCTGGCAGATGTTTTATTAGATGAGACATTTAACACTATCTCATACTTCTATAAGGTCTGCATTTCCAGAAGAGGTCTGGATAACAGACAGAAGGTTACTTCTGCCCCAGCACAGGGTGTTTGGTCCCTCTGCTATAACAGTATTTAGCCTGAGCTCACAGCCCTCCTGCTAGGAAGTTGGCAATCTCACCTTTCAGCCCAGTGAAGATCCAATCAATAAAAAAAAAAAACAGCTCAGGAGTTATTGCTGTGCTTTGTTATTCCACTAGACTGACTCAGAAAGGGTTGCTGGCTGGCTGTGGCAAACCCCTCCCCCCCAAACCATGCTGGGAAGAAGTACTTGAATGGGGTTTGTTTGCTGATGGGAGAAGGATAAAGAGAACAGGCTGTGATTGCAGGGGCTGTGCACTGCCAGTGTTAGAGCCTTTTAGGGTCTCCCAAGCAAAGTGAGCTGGGGGAGATGGCAACAGCAATATCACCGCAGGGGATTCACCCTGCAGCCTCCCCAACCCACCCCAGGCTGGGGCAGATGCCTGACCACACAGCTGAGGGATAGAAGCAGCATAAGAAGTAAAAAGAGGTGAGCAGATGAGCCAGGTGAGGCTTTTGTCTCTCTGTCCTTGTGCTTTCAAAGGATAAATGCAGCAGGTGTGACAAGTGGAGTGATAGGACGAGAGGTAATGGTTTTATACTGGAAGAAGAGAGATTTAGGTAAGATCTCAGGAAGAACTTCTTTGGTGTGAGGGTGGTGAGAGCCTGGCCCAGGTTGCCCGGAGAAGCTGTGGTTGCCCCATCCCTGGAGGGGTTCAAGGCCAGGTTGGAGGGGGCTTGGAACAACCTGTTCTGGTGGGAGGTGTCCCTGACAAGGGCAGGGGGTGTAATTTGATGATCTTTAAGGTCCATTCCAACCTAAATCAGTCTGTGACTCTATGACTGCCAGTACTTGCTGCTAAGCAGCTACCCCTCGTGTCTCTGGGGGTACCTCCCCATACTGGAGCCCATCCTCTGCTCGCACAAAGCTGGCCCAGCTCAGAATTTGAGGAGCTGGCTTGCTTGTGGTGATTGTACATTAGGCAGGGGGAATCTTCCTCCCTGATGCTGCTACTGTCTCTTTCTGCACATATATACAGTGATTGCAGCAAGAAGGATGGGAGTTTAATAGTGACTGTTAAAGCTGTACAAGACCCCTCTATATACCAGCACAACACAGCAGGCAGAACCTGTGTCCAATTTCATACATCGTGTATGAATTTGCTCTTATAATTTGTAATTTGTTGCTCTTCAGAAACATTTAAACCACATAAGGTTTTAAATACTGAAAGTATTTTCCTATGAGATTAATAAAATATTAAAGCATGGGTGCAATATTACATATCCATCCTCAGAGAGACTTACAAAAATAAAACCTTCAAGAACCTGATCTCTCTGGTTCCCTCGGTTTTGGGCCAGAGATCTCCAAAGGTTCATTTTAACCTAAGGTTTTCTCAAAGCCACAAAAATCAGGTCCACAGCACAGCAGAGAAGCAGAGTAGGTCAGAGAGAACTGAATTGGATGACTGTGCCCTGTGACTTGTCCATCTCCAGAGCTGCCCCATAGAGAGAGCTTAAAAACCTGGTGCTGCTGTTGGTTATTGTGTTCTTCAGAGCTCCCATGTCAGATATCCAGGTAATGAATCCAAGCAGCCCTGCTCCATTAATGAGCCCTAAGAAGATCAAAGATGATGGCACAAGATGAAGTATCTGTTTTACAGTTCTTAAAAGCTTAAGAAAAATGAAAACACATACAAGGAACCCATATGAGGCCAATTTTACTGAAGATGGAAAACCAGACTCAAAGGTGTGACTTTGTGCCAGACTTAAATGCTTCTTTGTGACCACATTTCATCTTCCTTCTTTAGATGCATTATGATAAAATCTAATTATAGCATTGCACAGCCTTGCTCAGATAGTGTTCTTTTGAAGCAGCACAGCCAATATTTGGTTTAATCCACTGTTTTTGTTTTATTATCTTGTTTGTTTGCTATTTCAGGTCTTATTACCTACATGCTGTTTAGATTAGTGTTGACCTCTCTCCAAGTTTCTGAAAGTGACATAATTAAGTCTTTGGATTGTCAGAGGATCCATCCCACTTATCAAGGAGGTGCAGGAGGTGGTCTGGAAGTGGTCATGGGTAGGGTTAGGCAGCTCTCCAGAAGTACTGCTGCCCTTCTTTAAGGTGGGATGGGTGCAGAGAGAAGCTTAAGGGCACTCCAAAAACATTCCCTCAGTTACTTTTACTGGAGTAAACACTGAAATTACTGAAGAACACCCACTGAAGAACACCTGTATTAGCATAGCTTGGCTACTAGACATGTAGAATGGCCATAGGGAAAAAGAAGCTATACCTGACTTGCTTGGGAACTGCAGGGAACTGCTGAGGTCATACCAGCACCTTTTGCACTGCCTTTCATCCTTCTCTTAAAAACCTTAAAAAATAATCTTCCAAGCATTCTTTTCAGCCAAAAGTTGATTGAGCTTGCAAAACTGTTGTAGCAAGTCTGTCAGTCAGCAACAGTCCTACAAGATTGGTTGATCTTTCTGGCCCAATGAGCTGCATACCAGCAGCTTTATATGGGTAAGAGCCACAAGACGCATGTCACCTTTCTCAGGAGACCAAAGAGAAGGGCATGCCTGTGACTGGTTCACACCCCCAGGTAGCAACTTCTCACAGGAACCTTGGTGCCCCACAATGGAACAGATACTGAGCAAGGAGCAGAGCGTGTCTCTTTGGAAACCCATTTTTATCATATAAAGAGAGGAAGGAGATTCTATCCCTCTACTCTGCCCTTGTGAGACCCCACCTGGAGGACTGCATCCATTTCTGGAGTATTCAGCACAAGAAGGACATGGGCTTGTTTGAACATGTCCAGAGGAGGCCATGAAAATGCTCAGAGGGCTGGAGCACCTCTCCTATGAGGACAGG
>BJBW01019090.1:20671-30683 GCA_004320125.1 Scolopax mira | reverse complement strand
GAAAGCACATAATACTGTGTGTAGAAGCCATTATTTATGAACAGGTGTCTGATGAGTCCTCATGATACCTCCAAAAGTGGATGTATAAAGTTATGAGTATCTCGATCCAAGCCAAATGGCAAGCGAGGAGCAGAAATGAGGCTGGGATTCAGTTCCCATGCCTTTCATACAAATCCTGTCTTACAAATATGAGGTGTGAGAGCAACAACGCAATGAAGAAAATGCTGCTGCTGATCACCAGGTGCTGTGCACTCATTCAGAGGCTATTCTGGATGTCTCCCTTCCAGCAACCTGGCTTCCCTGCTGTCTGAATACCAAAGAGTTGACCTCAACATCCAAGTTGTAGAGCAAATCAACAGCAGTGATCTCACCAGATCTCCCAGAGCAATGAAGCCTGGTTCAGTACTAGAGGGAAAAGGTACCCTCCAGCAAAACCAGATGATGGGCAGCAGTAAAACAAACAGGAACCTCCTGGAGGTCTTGTCAAAGAAAGGGCTGTGGGTCTGCCCTGGGGAACACAGTACCATATGACCAGGTCCTTGGCTTTGGGCTCACTGGTCCATTTCATTACAGCCACAGTTTTTTCCCTTTGTCTAGTTTGAAAACGTGCCTAGAGAGAGACATGAGAAAATCAGTTTGAGAGAGACTTAAGAGGGGTTTCTCTTTCCTTCCTCGGAGCGAATGCTTGTAACAGGGGATTGTTTTGTGATATTGCTGGAGCTACTGAGATGTTTCCAGGCTAGGGAAACCCCATGGGAGTACCAAGAGGAATGACTCAGCTGCAGGGCTCATGTAACTCAGAGCAGGCTGGTTCATTTTGGACCCGTGATGTTTTACTTCAGAAGTCAATCACACCCTGTAGAGGCTCGAGCTTACCTTGGCAGAAGAAGAATGTTTTTGTCCTCTCTCTGTCTTCTCTCCAAGATGACCTCTAGCTTTATAATCTGATAGGTTTGAGGGTTTGATAATCTCAGATTTGTTGGTAGTGGATATCATGTGCTTGCAATCCCCATTTTAAAAATATTTGTGCCAAAGCACAGATAAACTATAGGGTTTTAATAAAACAAGTCTATGAGAGTGCAAGGGTCCAAGCCAGTTATAACCTAATTGACCCTCCTAAGCCTTCTTTCTTATCTAAACGCTCGTTCTTTGCCAGTCAGGCTCATGATATCTGTGGGCTCGAAAGTGTAATTTTTAATGACCCATTGTCTACAGCATTCCTGATCCAGATAAATAAATGCAGGCATCCACATCTATATGGGTGATTGATTTAGTTACAGTAGTTATAATTGGTCAATTAGGGAGAAGCAGTCTGCTAAATCCAGCAAAATGAACATGAGACAGAGGGAGGCTGAGCACAGGATTTACCTTGACAGGAAGCAATTTAAACTAAGAGAACCCAGTGTTGCCTATTTAATACTCCATGGAGTGTGAAAAGTCTTTCCAGAAATAATTCTTCTCCATATACATTGTTGTAACAAGGAAAAATTAAGTCCGTGGCAAACTGAAATCACCATTTTTCTGTACGTTTTGACGGCTCATTCGGTGTTACGTCTTGGAGGCCCCGGAGTGGAGAAGGAAGGATCATGCCATGCTGACCAACTCAGGGGTGGGTGGCCTGTGAGCACACTGCAAGCACATCTTGTGGGCTAAATCAGGGAGAGGCATCCAGCACTTGCAAGTTCCCCGTATTAATTGTCTTGTGTCCAGCAGCACTACAAAAGAGTTTGGACAAGAAAGGAGATGGGAACATAGCTCCTATGGCATGATGAGAAATACCATAGAGCAGCTCAGGCAGAGAAAGAATTGGAGAGTGAAGCTGGGAGTAGGTAGATTAATCCATCCAAAGGGCGTACAGCGGCTTGGCTGGATACATGATGTGAATTCAGAAGAACAGATTTGCCTCTTGCTTCTGAGCAGGAATACAAATGAGAAAATCAACTATTTCCCCCTCTTAAAGACTGAAGCGGAACCCAGTGAGCTGCTGTACCAAAAGCAGGGCAGCCCCAGCATAGCAGCTAGGTTTGCTGGGCCCTTCAGAAATTCTACTCATTAGACTTTTTCCTGGTTTCTCATCATGGAGGTTTGCTCTGGATTTGCTCTGCTTGTTCCCATGGGCTCTGCTGGTGGTGGGCAGCTGTTTTGACCCCCAGGTAGCTGGAGCAAACATCTGCCTTTCCTCCAGATGCAGCTGCTTTTGGGCTCAGGACTGCATCATAAGGAAGAGTCTTGCCCTCGGCCACAACTTTCACTGTTGTATTTCAGGCATGGAGTGGAAAGGAGCTTTAGCCTGTATTTAGCCTGTGTATTCCCATCTTCTGCTTAAAGCCTCCCCGTGGAGGGATCTCTCCTTTTCTGTTGATTAGAGAAGGTACCTTGGGAGATGAACTTCTGCAGAGATTGAGTTAGCCGTGTAGAGTTGGAAATGCAACTATCTCAGCTTGCTGACAGCAATACCACACATTAGCAGGCAACTGCCATGGCCATGAATGGTCCTGTGCTTTTGTGGTAAGATCTGTCCCCTGAAGTCTTTAGAAGACTGCAGCATCTCCCTGCTCTGCATCTTCACAAACTGCTCCCCAGATGTAGATGTCCTGCAGTGTTGGTGCAGGAGGCTGCTGACCAGGATGTGGCAGTGGCAGCACATTGGCAGAGCAACATCAGTCCTCTAGAAAAAACCTGGGTGCTCAGGATCCCAGTGCAACCCACAAGAGAGCTGTGGCAAAGCAAGATCCCTTAGTGCTGCTGCAAAAGGGCTGATCTGTCCCATGTCCCTCCCTGAGCACTTGCAGGGTGAACAACTCTCTCTGTCTTTTCAGACTAATGGCTCAAAGGCTTAGTGTTGCTCATCCTGCTCGCAATGGCACATGGGGAATCATGTATGCATATGCTCATAGACCTGCCTGCATGCCTGTGCCTACAGGAAAACTTCCATGTTTTCTTCTGCCAGCTTTCGGGTAGCATCCTGAGGGGCTGTGGCAGGTTGCACTTCCTCTTGTATTTCTTGGCTTGGGAGCTATAACCTTTTCCATTCCTGATTGGTTTCAACACCTGCATTTCCAAATGAGCCCTGTGCTGTTTTGTGCCCAGCATTATTTGGGCCAGGCAAGCTCTCACATCAGGGTCACAGAGAGGGAGACAATGTGGTGCCATTGTCTGCAATATTTAAGAGAACCCAGCTGCAGTTTGCAATAAAAGAGATCCTGTTCTCCTTTCCTTCTCCCAGCCCTCAAAGCATGTGGAAGAGCTCCATGGGGAGTAAACAAGAAGAGGGTAGCAGGAGTCATGGCTTTGTGCCATAGAAAACATTTTTGGGTTGGTTATTTTTTTGTCTCTTTACCATTTGTATCCCATGCCTGACTGTAATTCCTGCAGGTCTATTTGCTTTCGCCCATCTTTACACGCTCTCCATGTCTGGTGGAGGGAAATGGGCTAGCCCTCTTTGGCCATCAGCACAAATCGGAAGCAATGATTTTATTAACTGTAAATAATATGGTTGTTGACAGGAGGAGCCACAGACATTGCCCTAAGTACCCGCCTGCAGCAAGGCATGTGCTTTGGGACACTAGCAGAGCTCACCCACCCTGATGACAAAGGTCATCTCCGAAACGTCAGCAATGACTTTGCTGCTCCATCCTGAAACTTTGCCTTTTGCAGCTTCTCCTGCCATACTTTGGCTTCAAAATGAAATGACCAAGCTATACTGAGCCCTTGCACCATGCGCAGAAAATTGCCAGGATCCCATGGCATTAATAACCCTTAATTGCCTAGGTCCCCACTGGCACTGCCCACCCACAGCATTCATTGAAGTCCTTGCCCTGGCCCCAGCCCTGGCTGAGGGTGCTGGGAAGCACGTGTGTGCTGGAGAATGGTTCATGGTGCCAGCTGAGCCTGTGGGGGGAAACACTTGTCATCCCCCAGGGGTTATGCATGGACCCTTAATGTCCATGAGTGGGGTTAAAGAGCATCTGCATTTGCTCCTGCTTGTGGTGAGGTCAGAGTGGGCAAGTCAATGCTGATTGCCCAGTGCCTGAGCCTTTGTCCTGATGCTTGCAGAACAAGCAGAGGTTTAAGTAGCAGCTTCTTTGTCCTGGGTTCGTTTCATTTATGAGCATGCTATGATGTATTGCGGTGTTTAGGAGACCCAAGCGTTTGCTCATTGCTCCGGTATGCTTGTTGGGGGGAAATCTGGGCTGCTTTGGAAGCTACTTTTTCTTTCTCCACCCTGACCTGGCTCCCTAGTTTGTTCCTATAAAATCAGATTCCAGCTCTGCCCATCCCATGCTTGTCCCTCTGACTGGCTCAGGACGCTTCAGAGGAGCATGCAGTCAGCAGCTGGTGTTACTCAAGAGTAATCTTACCCTGTGGGAAAGGGAGAGGGAAAAGAATCTACTTGATGGAGAGTGAAATAGAACAACTTTGTAGGAGGCAGTCCCAGACCAGGTCCAGCACAGAGGGTAAAGTGGCAAGACAGCCCAGAAATCAGTCACGGAGTAACACAAATGCAAATGTGTGTGTTGGGAGAGCTTTGGTGTTTCGAAAGTGTGCAGCTAACTAATACACATTTCCCCTGCATATGCATGGATGTATTTAGCTACAAAGATAGACGAGGTGGCATTATCTTTTTCCACAGTGTAGCCCACCTATGGGGTTCAATAATGTAATATTAGAGAAAAGCCTTTATTTAGTACAGTCCCTAGTAAAATACCCTGAACTAATAGGTAGGCTATTGACTATTATAAAGCTGTTAATGAATCTTCTCAGTGATCCCTGGTATTCATCACATTTTTGTGAGCAGTGAACGGTTATAGATATTGCCAGATGTGGTCTCAGAGTGAAGAGCAACTGAGACCAAAAATTGCAATAGTAACTAAATGCTGCATGGGCTGAAATCCCCCTTCCAATCAGACCCAGGGCATGCCATGACAGGATTTAAGTAAGCTACCTCCCAGCAGTTTAAAAGTCTCCTGGACAATTTGCCCAGCTGCCTTGGAAGAAAGAGGAGTGGCCAGAAACTGGATAATCTGATCTTTATATTAATTTTATCACAGAGATTACTTTAAATCCTGAAGCAGGAGATTATATAAACTGATAGTATTTACGGTTGCAACTCCGGAGGACCATGCAAGTGTCTGATCCCCAGGACTCCCTGATTTTGTTTTGACTTTGTTAACATTTTACTGTAGCCAGTGTTTCCTAGCCTTATTCTGTGCAATTTTGGAAAAAAAATCTCATTTCTAACTTTCCTGGTACATAGTTTGGTTAGTCCCAATTGCTCTTCAGTGGAGGAGAGGCTGCTGTGCACTTCCCTGTTCTCTATTCTGTAACTCCCCAGTTTCCAGCTTCAAGGTTTAAATTTATTTTGGAGTCATGCCCAGAGATGTCCCCTGGAGAAGTCTTAGCATCATTGCTCTACGAACTGTACAAACACAAATAGTGAACCCCATATCTATGGGAACAGGAGCTTTGGGGCTCCTATACAGCAGGGGCAGATTTTCAGAGAGGGGCTATGCTAAAACTGCTCCCGCTGGTGTTGGTGGGAGACATGTACTCTTGCCAATCTCAAAGCAAACACACATTGGATTCTCCTGTGCACACCCCTTTTGTGTTTTTTTTTAAATAGAAGATACTAGTGCACAGCCTCCCTGCTGAGCATTCCTGTTGTCCAGGCTTGTGCTACCGAGTTTTGCCTTCACCAGTTGGCTCCTGCACCCCATGTTTCCATACATCTACTGTGAGATGTGAACGCTGCTGTTGCCTCTTTCTAGGCTTCTGAATCATTTCGAAGGGTTACTTGAATACTGGGGGGAATGAACACATTTGGGGCAAGAGATGATAAATAAGCCGTGACTGAAAGAGTCAAGGAATTTTTTGGCAGTGTTGGCATTGGCCAAAAAAGCCTTTGGTACTCTCTGGCAAATAACATCCTAAAGAAAGCACCTAAATATGCGGTGTGGACAACATTAGGTCAACTTGAAAGAGTTAACATCTAATCGCAGATTTGGTTTCCTTGATTGACAGACAATTTTCAAAAAGAGTGCGGTTTGTCAAGAAGTCATTCTCTTCTTCTTCCAGAAGGTCTCTTTGAAACCAGGGCAGGCAATTTCCTGCCTGTGATGGCATTCAAGACACGAGATACCCTTGTCTTTGACAGCAAAGGACGTTGGTTTCATTTGAGCTTTTTCCCTTATCACTGACAACAATAAAATTGTCAAGTGTGTGATTTGAAACATCAAATTCAGTATGAACTTTTTGTGTAAGCAAGGGACATTGGACATAATAACTTTTTTCTCCCATCTGTACTGATATATGGGACATACAAACTGACAAGCGGTAAAGATTGGCTGATGTATGTGTGTATGGTAACTTACGTATAAACTATTAACAGGCCAACAAGGTGGTAATAAAGTAATTTTTTGAGTTTATTAATAAATATCCCTTTGTCCGTTGGTCCAAGGTAATGGCGTGGTGCTTCTTGGCAGTGCAGCCAGAGGAAGACTTCACAGCTGAGGAAGTACTCATTTTACTTGCAGCTTGAAAATACTGTCTGTCAAATCATGGTAGCATTATTTTATTTTTATGGAGAAGCTGGATATATTTGAACCTGACCTAAAACCCCAAAGCTGTATCTCTCCATTCTGAACAAATCAATCATGACGAGTAATTGATGACGTTGAGTATTTTAGTTTTCGAGTGCCTAAACAGTGAGACTTGAAAGTCACCTGGAATTTGCCAGTTTTAGATTTGCTAATTTGAATATAAAGTCTGTGTGTTTTGTGGAGACAGATGAGACCTTTAGATATCCTTCCAGATATTGGCCTCAGACTTTGCTTTGTCGGAGTGTAAATCCTGCAAGGTTTGGGTGAGTTGGTTTATTGAGAGAAGAGTGGACTTTGCCTTGTGAGCCATGACTTCAGTATGTCAAATTGCTGACCTTTGTGTGATGTGTATCACTGTACTTCAGCTGTGGCCAGGTGAACTGTAACATTAGTTCTTAACCCTGTGGCTGAGTCCTCAGGAGGTTTTAGCTTGTCATGTATGAAATACCTTTTAAAGTTTCAGGTTTGTTTCCTTTTAGAAGGAAATAGTCATTGTCACACAACCACACCCCAATACCTTTTAAAGTGAGGCCTTATTATGGGAATTATCTCAAATTCCAAGTATTAATCTGTAGACTGGGAGCATCCAAATCCTTAAGCCAAAGGCACTTGTCAGTGGTGCTGAGTGGTAGCATTCTCAGCTGAATTTCAGGCTGAATCTAACAGGGTATTTATTTTACTTAGCAAAAATTAACCAACAGTAAAAGTATAGTTGCTGCCATTGGAAATATGACTGTTTAAATAAAAGTTATGGCAACAGTAAGATTCGGCTATGGTATGTTAATTTGAATCTGCAGTAAATCTGTCAAGATTGCAAGTCAGTTTAAGATCTAAAATATAATTGTTGTAAAACACCGAACTGCAATTTATATATATTTTTCCAAACCACTTGTGGACCAGTAATATTTCAGTTCTATAATCACAATTTGAAGCTTTTAAAAGGTTTATTATACAAATCAGCAGAAGTAGTGTATTATTACTTTTCTTTCTGTGGGATTCTTTGAATGCAATACGCTTTTGAGGGGGAGAATGGTCTGGGGTTAAAAATCAGCAGAGACAACCTTACACTTGCTTCTCTTTTCTGAATGATAGAGGTGTCTCAGTGTGCAATGAACAATTTATCAATCAATTTGGAGCTCGATGAAAATGACTGTCAAAGGGGGGTTATGCTAGTTAGATTTCAGATGCCATTTGACCCTGCAGATGTGCTTCCTGTACGGGTTCTCTGTGATAGCAGGTAGGTATGATTTTTTTTAAAAAATAAAAATCCATTAGTAACCTAAATATCTTTTTAAAAAATAAGATTGCCTACATTATTGTATAATCCTGTAAACTGCTTTCAACTCGATTAAATAATTAAATTAGTGGTTAGACTGTCAGCTTTCAGTCCCAAGCATCTTTGTGTGTGCTTTTTCCACGACAGTCACCTTGACTGTTACTCAGTTTGCTACCTGTCTTCCTGGATGAGCTCTGATGGTCACTGAGAAAGCAGAGGGGACACAAAGCATGAAGCTAAGTCCTGACTGTTGGCCAATGTACCTTAATAATATAAAGGAGATTCTCTGAGAGCTTTTAGAGCAAAAGCATCAGCTTTGCTCAAAGAGATAAAGAACTGAATATTGTCCATTCTCAGGCAGGAATTTCTGGAGAGAAGTCCCCAGGGGCCAAGTACCTTTTACAGGTGATAGACTCATCAAGCAAGCTTTATGGGGACTGATGATTTTGGGGGAGTCCTTATGGGCTAGGGATGAAATCTCTGACCTTGGGGTCTCATGTTCTCCAGCCACACTTGGGCTGCAGCAGGCTCCTGAGAGGGGTTACTGAAGTGGGAGCTTCTCTGGAGGTGCCCTGGGAATGAATTAAAGAAAACGCTAAGGCAGCCTATTAAATTGTCCTTATTAGGAATTCTTTTTTGAAAGCTCGTAAAGCTTCCCTGTTCCAGAGGAAAGTTACACCTGCTGATTGAGGAGAGGAGGGGAAACGATAGTAGAAGTTACTCGGTTGAGGCTAATTGTCCTGGTTTGATACAGTTCTGTATATGTTGTATCTATTTCATTATTTAATTTTAATTTTATTTACTTTTTCATTAAAGTAGTTTAGTTCCTTCTAAACTTGTAAATCTCTTTAGCCCTTCTCCTCCTCTCCTTGGAGCAAGAGTTGGGGGAGAGCATCTGTCGTTTCATCATTGGCCAATTCATCCTAAACCATGACACTAATGTAGCCAGATGCATTTGACAGATTAGAAGGAGAGAAAAAAGGATGGTCCATGTGCTTAAGAAAAAGATAAATACCCCTTTGTACCCTTTTGCTACATTTTTTTTGCCTTTCACTTTTTAAATTTTGGGGTTTTTTAAAAGCATTAAGGGAAAGAGCACTTGACAATTCTTTGGCAGATATTAGATGAGGATGAATTAGTGCAGTGAGACCATTGGCCATCTGCATAGTCTGGGCTGCTGTGACTTTGAAGCTAACACACTTCACATTAATAGGTTTTGATAGCCAGGGTCTGCACAAAAAATAATGAGAACCAGAAAAATTTTTTATTTCCTTGTTACTTGTGTTGAAGTGTGGCATTTCCTGCTTCCTGCAAGGAAGGGGCCAGGTGTTGCTTGCACTAAGGTGATGGCTCTCTATTGTTATCTCTGGGCAAAGAGGATGCAGAAATTAGCCTGTTCCAGAATGTTTACAGTCCAAGCAGATAGGGAAAAAACACCTCAGAAACAGGAGGTGTAGGGAAGCAGAAGCAGAGTGTGAGTCCCAGTAGCAGTCCCTACTGGTCCCATGGCTCAATGAGGCAGTTTCTGGAATCCAAAGGGGAATGATCCTCACCTTGACTTTAGAATCATGTTGCTCTTTTCCTGATCCTGAAATGCCTCTTGCTTCAGGTCTAATGCCCTCACACTTAGCAATTTACGCCCTACAGCCGCACTTAAGACCCTGTCTCTGGGCCCTGGTGGGGTACCAAGGGTGTGCCATGGTTGGCCATGCAATGTACACCCCCTCCACCAGCAGGAAGGGCAAGTACCTGCAAGGACATGGGCCACTGACCCTATTCAGCACCCGAGCCGGTGTCTGCTGATAGCTGCCTTTCTGATTGCATATAATTTTCAAAGTAAAGAGATTGCTGCATATAATGGGAGAAAAAGCCTGTTTGATGCGGTCTTTGGGTTTCAAAATCAAGACATCATCTCGCTGGCGGCAAAGACAGCACAAAACTTGCAGGAGAATCCTCTTCGGCTGCTATTTCCCTGTAACAAGAAAATGACAAGAAAGAAGAAAAGGCATTTTATGGTGAAGTCTCTCAGGCTTGCAAACGCACTCTGCCATCTCCATGCTTCCTTTGGTTTGCATTGTGCTTGGCGTGGCAGGAGCCTGCTTCATTGTCCTTCCCCGTCCTGCCTCCTCTCCTGCTC
>BJBW01019090.1:0-20582 GCA_004320125.1 Scolopax mira | reverse complement strand
GAGCCACGAGGCCCGAGAGCATTTGAGGGAAAGGGAAAAGCCTCCGTAAGACAGACACAGGACATACGTAACGGCACCACGAGACACGGTCCCAGCAGGGATCCACTCTTAAGAAGAGACTTTGAGTCTGCTGGGCTGCAGACAGCAAGGATGGTCTTCTTCTTAAAGACCGAGGGCTGCAGCAGGAGGCTGACTGGCTGCCTCTCACCCTGAGTGCTCTGGAAAAGCACACAATAGCCATTTTCTTGCCATTTTATATACTTTTTATTACAGTTTATCAGTATATCAGGTACCACACAGCTTTCCATCCCATGACTGCAGAGGTTGGGCATTGGTTGGGCTGGAGGTCACAGATGAAGCATGCCCAGTGGCAGGGTCAGCTCTTCTGTCCCTATCCCATCAGGCAGGAGCAATGCCTCCAGAAACCCTTTCCCTGCCTGTTTGACCGGACAAGGCCGAAGCAATTTCCTTCTAAATATAGTTCTGCTCACATGGTGGAGCTGAGCTCCGCTGGCACAGCAAAGCAGAAGCAAAGGGAAAGCCAGATGGCTGATTCATGCTGAAAGGCAGCTTGAGGAAATAGAGAGGACAGGCAACATCTTGGCACAGTTATCAATTTCTTGGATGCCTTGGAGAAGGCATTTTACCTTTCCCTCTCCACTTGCCCTTAGCTCTTCAAATTGTTGGTTTGTTTTTTTTTTTTCAGATGTTGATATCTACTTGTCAGGGACTGTATCTCCCAAAAGGGGAGAATAACTTTAGGCATGTAATACAAAGTATTTAATCAAAGAAAATAAGCAGGTTCATCCTCTCAGAAATCCATATGATCCATCTCTGACTGTAGCAATCCTTGGCAGGTAAGTGTGGTGGTGACCTCACTCATTTGTACCCAGGCTGTGTGCTGTAGGATCTCTGTGTCACATATAAGATTACATTTTCTTAAATCATCTGGGGAACATGAGGCCATGTTTATGCTGGTTTTATGAGGAATGACAGTGCCTTATCCAGCAAATAGTTGCCTGGAGCAGAGCTACACCTGTGTGGGTTTGTGGGCTTTTTGGTTTTGTTTTGTGAGCGTGGACCAGCAAGCAGGCAGTTAATGACTCTGGGCTTAGTGCCACTTTTGACTGAGCAGTGAATAAAGGTTTTCCCTCTTGTGGAGCCACAGGTCTTGCACACAGGTGTTTCTCAGAGCAGATGCTGATAAAGGTTTCCTGCTCCTCAACAGAATGAGCGGGTGGATTAGATCTCTGTTTAAGCCTCAAAATCTGTATTTTTTTATTCTTGACTTTCCTCTGACCTCATGCACTTCCTGGTTCTTCCTTTTTCCACCCACTGTGCCTGGAGGCAAGTTTTCAGAGTCCCTTTCAGCCTCCCTGCCAGAAGCAGCAATGGCTTTCTGTGCCCCCTGCTCCTCAAGCCAGAGACTCTCTCCAGGTCCAGATGTGCTGTCCTGCCTGGAACTGCAGCTCTGTTTCTAGAGCTGAAGCTTCTTCGGAGAGCAGCCTAATAGCATAGCTCTACTTATTTCTTGCACAGTAAGCTAGACTGCTGGTGTGTCCATGGCTGGCTTGGATGTGTTAGGGATGGGGGACAAGAGAACTGGAGGGGTGCAGCGGCTCCTCACTGGATATTCATATGATGGCAAGAGGAAGAGATGGCACTTAGGAAAGTTTCTGTCTCTTCCCTAGAGGTTTGCCTGGGTTGTTGTGTTGCTTGGGCCAGGTCTGCTCATCTCCCTTGGCACATGTTAGCTGTGAAGCTGCTGCAAGAAAGTGAAGGGTCAACTATCTGCTAGTCCAAGTGCGCTTAGGAAATGACACTGTGCCACCAAACTGTGGGAAAGGGGTTGATTTGCAAAAGTAGGAGGTTTTGTTTTGTTTCCCAGAACACTTTGAAGCTTTCTTTTTGAACAGCAGTAGTGAGTGTATTGAGGGAACCATTGAGAAAGCACAAGGAGGGTAAAAAAAGGGCTGAGATACTGCGTTCTGCTAAAACACACGCAGGTATTCCTTCCAGTGTACACGTGATTCATATTTGCTGTGAGCTGAGAAACAAGAGCCACGCTGTGGCACAGGCTTCAGGGGACACAGACACTTTCGTGGGTGAGGAATTAAGTGCAAACATTTCAAGTTAATACCTTCTTTGTTTGCAGAGAAGACACAAATCAATTGGCAGAAGAACTCGGTGGCACTGTGGTGCCAAACACCCAAACCCAAAGTGGGACAAAAGCTATGTCTAAAACCTCTGCTAATAATACATGGTATGCTGAAGCTGAGATTTCTCCTAGGCTGGTAAAAATGAGTGCAGTTAGTTATTGGCTACTTGCTGAACAGCCTTCAGCACCATAGGTGGGACATCAAAGTAACTCCAGCTTCAGGGCGGCAAGGTTTGCTGGCTTGCTATTAAACCACAGCAAGTAAAATGAACCTTCCCAAAATTGAGGATAGATTAAAAAAAAAAAATAGAACTTCAAAGCCTTTAAAGCATCTAAGTAGAAGCTGCAATCACAACCTGGAAACTTGATTCAGGAACAGGAGGCAAGGTATGGGGGAAAGCAACATAAAGCTGAAGCTTAAAATAGACAGTTCAATGTTTCAGGGATTTCATCTGCTTTGCTACAAGATTGTGTCAATGTGTTCAGGCCATCCCCAACTGGATCCTTGTGGTCCCTCGGATCGTTCCCATGCCTCTGGGGTGGTAGGAGTAGCAGTCATCTTGACTTTGCTTTGCCAGGCTGCAAGGGTTCAGATCTGGCTCGTGGCAGTGAGTACGTGTTTGCTTTTTCTCAGCTGTGCATTAAGGAAGACATGCAGGCAGACACAGGGTGATGCTGCACTGAAGCCTCAAAAAAGAAACCCAAATTCCAGCTGGGAGAGGGCCAGCACAGAGGTAGTTGTGTAGAACTGGGATGTGCTGTGTGTACAGACAGATAAACTGTTTTCAAATCTCTGGAGCAGGGAGCAATCTTGCTGGCTCACTAGCTGATTAAATGAAACATTGCCTTTCTGCAGGAAAATGGGGCCTCGGAGAGGTCCCTGTGCTAGCTGCTGTAGCTTATTGGACTATATTAAAGCAGAGTGCAGAAGTAGAGTTTGCTGGCTTGTCTGGTTGCTGAAGCTAGCCTTTCTGATGACCTCTGGGCATCTTGGATCAGCCCCTCCATGCCCTCTCCTAGCAGCAGGAAGCTGATTACACCACAGAGCGTTTCTGCCATCCTTCTTGGAGTCTAAGGTAAACACAAAACCTCCTCTGAGGCCTGCATTCCCCTGCCTCCTGAGCACAGTAACGTTAGTGGGATTTTAGACTCCTAAATCCCAGAGAGTTGGCAGCCTTGCTACCCTGTGCAAAAGATTGACTTGGTTATTTGAAGAGACAGACTAACAACCTCCTGCAATCTCTGCAGAAGGAAGTAGCTTCAACATTGCTTGCTTTATTCATCTGCAGTGCTGAATTAGGAGTAGCTGAGCACAGGGCCTGCAGGGCAGGATCCAGACTGTGCTCACACATCCTGCTCCAGCTGCAGCTTCAGGGATGAAGCCATTCGCTCCCCCATCCTGGGCTCCCTTCTCTGTTCACGTCTTGCTGCTAGACACTCTTCTTATATCATAGAATCATGGAATGGTTTGGGTTGGAAGGGACCTTAAAGTTCATGGAGTTCCAACACCCCTGCCCTGGGCAGGGACACCTCCCACCAGACCAGGTTGCTCCAAGCCCCATCCAGCCTGGCCTTGAACCCCTCCAAGGACACAGCTTCTCCACGGTGTCTCACCACCTTCACAGGAAAGAATTTCTTCCTAAGATCTAATCTAACTCTCCCCTCTTCCAATTTAAAACCCTTCCCCCTTGTCCTGTCCCTGCACTCCCTGACACAGAGTCCCTCCCCAGCTCTCCTNNCTCTCCTGGAGCCCCTTCAGATATTGGAGGTTGCTCTGATGTCTCCCCGGAGCCTTCTCTTCTCCAGACTGAACAACCCCAGCTCTCTCAGCCTGTCCTCATATATATACATCTAATACAACCATGGTGTAATTGCACCCAGTTTAGTAAAAATTAGTTTAAATTAGTTTAGTAAAAAAAGCAGAGCAAGATTAACCCATTTACCTGGTCAGTCTCTGCTGTCCAAGCCCAGAATTATTTTGGGGAATGATGGTTTGAGATTGCTGGCAACAGCAATGTAGGTTGGGGACAAGTTGTTTGTGTGTATAACCCAGCTCCGTTCAGGTCTGAAGATGAACAGACCCTCCCTTCACTCTGAGCTGCTGAAGAGGAGTTTGGAATCAGGAGCTGTTGTGGATTCACATCCTCCAGCAAGTTAGCACAGAGAAGACACCAGGGACATGAACCATGAGTTATTCATGTTGTGGGCTAAAATGCTATCATCTCACTGAGCAGAGCATGTAAAGTGTGCACATCTGGAATGTGTGGGGATTGTGAAAGTTGTAATTATAGCTACATGGCACACCAGGTTACTGTGTTCGCTTCTGAGCTGTTGGGGTTTTTTGAGCCTGGACTAACTTTGGTGTGATTCATGGTGTTAATGATGCACTTTCTTTGCAGTCAAGGAAGAATTCCATTGTCCTTTCTTCTTCATTTCAGTATGGTTTTGCTTTACATCTGTTGATTAGTATCATTTTTTCTCCAGTTTGTATTAATTTCTGCAAATTGGTCCCTGCAGGGAGAGCCCATATAAAGGTATTGTACCACATTTTCTAAGCCTGCCTTAGTGTTCCTGCATTTTTCTTTTGAAGTTAGTAATTAAAAGGGAAAAAATGCTGTCTGTGGGCTTCTGTCATGATGCCAGCAGAGTCCATTTTCCATCTTGTTGGTAACTGTCTGATCTGACTTGTACCCACAGCAGACTGTGTTTGTGGGGGAAAAGTGTCACTGCTTTTATTTCATGTCTGGCCAGATGAGAATAGTAATGAGAATGGCAAAGCAGTTGGATCCCCAGCTAGCCAGCTACAAAGCAAGCAGGCTGAGTCCCCAGTGTACTGCCAATTCCATGTGTTGTGTAGGCAATTAACACCAATGCTGAAATAATTAATAAAGAGAAAACGTCAAAGGGTTTGGGTACTTCAGTTCAGATGAGTGCCAGAAGCTCAGATTGTTATCCAGGCTTGTCTAGGAGTTGTCTGTGTAGATCTTCTAACCAGCTTTTTGATGCTGGGGCTTTCACCCCAAGTTTCACATGTTCAGGCCTCTAAAAAGTTTAGGACACCCTGTTTTATGGAAAAATGAGCATTTATCTTCCATCTGATATGAGCAGTTTTGTATCTCATCAAAAGATTTGTAATTGTTCTATTTTAGATATGCTGCATGGGTTTATTTACAATAAGTTATCCGTCACAAGTTCTGCATTTTTAAAGTAATGATTGAATTCTTTTGAGGATGATCTCTGGAGCAGGCACAAAATACAGGGGAGAAAGTTGGCAGTGATGCCACAAATAGAATAGATGCCATAACATCAAACCCCAAAACCAGACAAAAATACCCAACAAAACAAACTCCCAGCTTTAGTGACAAGTCTGGCCTGGCTTGAGGCCACCAACTGTTTGTTCCTCCTGGAATCAAATGTGGAATGGCCAGTGCTGGAAGCAGATGCATTAATTGCCACTTGGCTACCTCCAGCTGTAAGGCTTAGAGAACTGCTGGCCTTTGTAAAGTCCCATCTGCCAAAGGCTCACATGGCTTGCAGGACTCTCAGGGTTGAAGACTGGGGTATTTCTAAAACTGAAGAACAAAATTGCATGCATCTACTTGTAATTAGCCTGAAAGTGTGTTTAGTTGCCTTGAATTAGAGATGCTTGAAAAAGCTCTAATACACTTCTCCAGCACTGCCCTTTTGCATCTTGCCCCATTGAGCTAGATCTGATTCTATGTGCAGCAGTGATTTAGGTCCTGTCCTACAATCATAAACATTTATTTTTCCTACAGAGGCACGAAAGTCACTGTGTTAATGACCAAACTGTCAAGTGCAAGAAGGGGTGAAAAATAGAACTGAGCAGCCTGAGACTCACTTAAAGGAAAGCACATCGCAGGGCATGGGAATGCTGCTGGGTGGCCACAAGGCAGATTTTCTTCCTGCACATTTGTCCTCAGAATAAATTTAGAGATGTGTTGGCACATGTGTGCTTTAAAAAGTTTCATCCTGACAAGAATAGTTAAGCTTTAAAATAAAAAATATGAACCAAAAAGAATGAAAGTACTCTCCATTTTATTATCTAAAGAAAACTTTGATGTAGAAAAGTTACATAGAAGCCAAATCATCTATTAAATTTACCATGTCTGTAATTTCAAAAGCCTTTGAGTAGACTTCTACAAAGAAAGTTTTAAAAGTTCTTGCATTATAGTTAGCATTTAAAAAAATCATGACTTATTTATTTTTTAATAACTACTCATGCCCCTTGCCTCTTTCTAAGGTAGCAAGCCAAACATCTGGCTTTTAGATTCAGTGATGCTTGGATCTTGATCAAAGGGAAAGGTTGCCAATTAACCCCCCATGATCTCTCCACCATGTGCATTTGATGCCATCTTTTTTCCATTTGATTTATTTCATCTAAGCTTGATATTAAGTCCCTTACCAAATTCAGATTTGCCATGGCTTTCCCATTGCTCTGACAGCACATCAAAGCTCCAGAGGACCCAGAAGGTTGAATTAGCCACTGCCTGAGTCTTCACTGAGCTGCTCTGAGAGATGCATCTGTGTAAGGAATAAAGGGAATAGATGATATCTCTGCTCTGAAACTTTCAGAAAAGTTAAGTAGGTATAAGCTAAGACTCGGTTAATTTTAAACAAGAAGTACCGTGCAGAAAGTGGTGAGTTACATACAACAAAGAGGGGTTGTACACTTTATAGAAAAAAAAATCTAGAAAATAAGTAGCAACAAAGAAATAGAAAAGATTTGAATATTTTCAGTCTATATTTCAGCAAAATGGGGTACATTATGTTACTAATGGTAATATTCTTGGTATTTGTATTAAAATAACTTTAGACAAGCAAGGATGAGCCACCAGGCACTGTAAAAATCACATTCTATTGTCATTGCTATTATGATCATTAGTTAGTTACCTTTAAAGCAAAGAGAGAAACATTTTCTTCACTCTGTTTCAGGGAGTTAAGCTACTGCCAAGAGCATGCAGCATTGTGGAAACCATGTAGCTGATGCTTGAGAGGAAGAGGGCAACAATTTACATAGAAAGAAAAAAGAGGAATGTGAATTTAGCCCTCAGGGACTCAAAGTTAAAAGGCTTTTCTGTGTAGGAGACTGGTTTGATGCCACTAACCCAACAAAACTGCACTATGATGGTGCCCCTTCAGCTAACCACGTCCCCAGGGATGAGCTATTTGCTGTTATGAGGCTACACAGACAGCTCTCTGAGGTGTGAGGAGCACCCGTCAGGGATGAACAAGCTTGATTTTGGTCCAAGCCATCCTCACTACAATCGTGACAAGAGCCAGTGGGCTGAGATGGGCTTTGTTGTCACCAGCTATGGCAACTGTCCACATGTCCTCTGTGAAGAGATAGGTAGTGCCAGATGCTCTGATGCCTGGATAATTTCATCTAGCCTACTCTGTATGACAAGAGTATATTTAGTACAAAATCTTGGGTCTAGTGATTGAAATTAGTATTGTATCTCAAGGGTCGATCAGCTGTCGAGGAAGACTGGTACAAATCTTTGGACCCGTGCCACACATGGCTAGCTGCTTTTTCATTTTCTCCTTTAGACACAACTGCCGCCTCCCAGTGAGCCAATTCATAATTTTTGCATTCAGGAGATCTTGAAGTCATTTCAGAAATGGAGTGCAGTCTCAACGTGAGAAGAAAAGAGTAAAGTGAGGAGCTGCGGTCTGCTGAAAAGATGTCCCAGGTGTGAGCTGGGGGAAATCCTTTGGGACTTAGATTTATTAACCGTTCCTTAAAAATACAACTGTACAAAATAATACCATCACTGGACATCTCTTAAAAAGAAAAAAAAGGACTCATATTTGAAAAGGAAGGAGAGGGTCAGAAGAAGATAACATAAAATATAGTGCCAAATGTGGTCACTCTCACAGCAATGGTCTGATGGAGAAAAACCCTCTACTGTAAGAAATATTGCATGTGCAAGGTGATAGTTACATTGCTTAAGGAGGTGACTGAGATGAGAGCTTTGACCCACGCTTCCTTCTCTTGCCCTGTATTTGAGTTTGTGGCCAGGTATGAAGGCTGTTGTGAAGTGGAAGGAGATCCGCTGCCTCTCTGCGGTGCATGGGACAAGGAGGGACAGTTTTAAATTGGAACAGGAGGAACTCAGGTTAGGCACAAAAATTAAATATTTCTAGCAGCTGGTTAGTACTGCCCCGGACTTGAGCTGTCTGCAGAGATCTTGGGTTCTGCAGCCTGAGGTTTTACTCACACGGGTATGTTTAAGTGCACGTGCAAATCTAAGTATGTAAATCACGCCATTTGTTTTCAGTGTGTAATGAATCTAAGAATGTTTATTACCTACAGCCTTTGAAGCCTGGGTGTTTACTGACAGAATTGCTGTCAAACTTAGGCTTATGTGTGCCGATGGAAAGGCAAATGCTGAGATAGAAATGTATTAGTTTTCAGCAGCTGATTTGCATTACAGGCCAGCAATAGCCAATATTTTATCAGTATTTTGTTAACAAAACAAAAAAACCCCAAACCCCACAACACCTAAAACACACTTACACTACTCAACAACATCCCAAACAAAAGTCTGGTGTACTAATGTGCAGAGAAGATGCATAGGGATTTTCAAACTCGCATCTCTGGCATTTGGAGTTTAGTTTTCCCCTACTGTGCTTATTCCATGCCAGGAAACGGCTCTGGTTCCTTTCCTTGAAGAAGATATTGAAAAAACCCTTTTTCTCTGAACCCTGGGATTCTGTTCAGCTGTACAGCTGTTGTACACCCACTCCTACCTGCGTCACCATCTGTTGTATTTTTGTTATGGCACACTAACTCTTACCTACATCTTCCTCTCTAAAAACTCTCCTTTCCCCTGCTTTATTTATATTGGCTCTTGCGCCACATGAATTAATGTCTCTCAAAACTTTCTGTCAACAGTAAGTGTCTTCAGGTAGTTTATCTTTGGACAAATCAACTTCCATAGGCAGATGATGAAATGTTATTAGAGAGGTGTCAGAAGTCTTGTGCTCTTTAATGGAGAAACAGACTTCGCTCTTTGTTAACCATTTTTGGGCCAGATGCATTTGTCCTTTACAATGGGGTGCTAAAATGGGGAATCTGAAAACCAGAATAGAGCTAGTAACAGCCACTGAGCCCCTTTCAAAACATAGGGCAGAAAATTTCATCCTGTTACTTTTGTCAGTGGCGACATTTCTTTACCTAAAACATAATTTTCACGAAGATCAACAGTCCTGATTATATGAATTTAAAAGGAGAGAAGTCACAACATTCTCTGGCATGTCTGCTGCTGACTGGTTCATGCCATTAAAAATCTTGTGCTTTACTCTCTGTTGACCTCTTCCAGCTTTGATTTCAACCGTGAGCACTCTTACTGCTTTGGCTTTGAATTAAGTAAAGAAAAAGAATCTCAAATGCCATTTCCAGTCCTTCAACAAAAACAAGCCACTCAGAGCAGGTGAAAAACCACCCTGAAAAAGTAACAGGGGTATGAGCCCCAGTTAGTCACCCGCGGCACCTCCAGTGCATGTCTCCCCCAGAATTCACATAGGCTGGGAAGCACAGGAACACGTGGGGAGACCTCCAGGAGCAGAAGTTACGAGATGTTTAAGTTGTTCTTGGTTATTCCCTTCACCAGTATTCTCCTCTGGATGTGAGCAGGGAGAAAGGAGGGCACTTAGGGAAAACGGGGTGGGCATTTGGTGCCAGGTAGAGGCACAGCCATGGGGCTGAGCCCTGACAAAGCCTGGGAGTTGTCCTGCACAACCAGACAGACTATTTTCCCGTGGCAAAACTCTGAAGGCAGTAATAAAGTTGGTTACAGAAATACAGACGCTTAGAGCTCAGTTTTCAAAATCGGGTTCTTAATTCAGCAATTAAACACCTGCACACTGATTAGTTATTCAGAGAGCTAGTTGGCACTTACCTCTTTCAGTGGGCGTCAAGTGCCAATTTTAAGTCTAAGTGCAGATGTAGGTGCGTGAATGGAGGGTTTTAGGACTGGAAACCAGGCTCCCAACAACAACTGTGTTCATCTGTGACTCCTCTGCACCGCAGAGCGAAACCAGCTGAGCAGAAATGGGGAAAAGGCAAGGAATAAGGAGCACGAACCAGCTAATAGCTGCTGTTATGAAACTGTCAGACGATGACTTGCTGCCTGACAAGGGAAATACTGTTCTGATGAACAGGGCAGCAGTCTCTTCAGCTCCAAATTTATGAATCTTCCTTGCTTTGCTTCCTTTTGGTTTCTGAACCGTTTTCCAGTGCCTTCACCTGCAGAGCGAGCGTGTCGTTTAACAGAGGGCGCTGCCTTCTGAACCCAAAGAAGCTGGTCACTGTGTGACACCTTTCTTCTGCCGTGGGGCAGAGGCAGTGTGCTGGGAGGCACCAACCTACCTTCTCTACCTACCAAAGAAGGAAAAAACAAAATGCCTGAATGCCACAGTCTGGAGGAACAGAAGAAAAAGAGCGTAAGAAAAGACAGGCTGCAAAATGAGATGTTGAAGGCAGCAGGGCAAACACAGCTCCTGTCATCAGGTTCCTCCCTGATCTGGGGACAGATGGCCTAATATTTCTAGCTTGTGCTTCAAGATCCCCTAGGAGATGTGATCATGTGTTTTCTTTAAATCCAGGCTGACACACTGATAGTGTGAGCTACGTATATCACAGAATCAAGGCATGGATTTCTGCCTTATTCAATGTAAGCTTAAAAAGAAAGGCAGCTTTGTCAGCCTTGCGCTAATATCTGCTGGAACATGTCTTGGGCAAAGGAAAATCAGTTTTAGGTTGTGAAAGGGAGGGGAGGCTGTGTCTCTGCACATACCCAGCCAGACGCTGACTGAGAAAAAGCAGCAATGTAAGGCTCAGAGCAGGAACAAAATGCCATAAACATATTTGTGCAGGACCTCTTAGTGGAAGGAGAGGAAAAAACAACAAAATAAAGAGCTCAACCTGCTATAAAGAGCCTTACAAATGCCAGTAAACAATGATAACTCCCCTCCATGGAAAATTCAGTTCTTAAAATTAAAGCCCTTTCTCAATCAGAGCAGGGTTCCTCATCGGGATGAACAAAAGGCTGGGGTTTGTGCCTGGAAATTCAAATTTTCTGCAGTCTTGAAGAGGAGAGGAAGCGCTCTGGCAGCTCACTGCCAAAAGTGGCAAGAACCCAGCCTCTCATCCCCTGCAGGTGCGAGAAGGATGGGGAGAGCTCAATGGGCTTCCCACTATCAAAGGGAGTGACACTGGCTCCCAAATAAGAGAGCGGTGCAGGCTGAAGTGGGATTCTGGAAAGCTGCCTGAGTTAGCCCTGGCCTCAGCAGTGCTTCAGTGGGGCTGTGTGGGAAGACAGCAGCAGCGCCAAGGAAATGCTGCTTGGGTGCTTGGATGGCTGCAGCTCCGGCAGCCTGGAGCCTTCCCACCTCTTCTGAGGATTGCAGAGGTGAAGACTGATGTCCTCAAGATTTTGGGTATTAATAGCTGGTACTCGCCCATCTGTCATCAGCGTTTAGCCAGGCACCATCTCGCATGCAGAACCAGTCCACGCCAGTCAGCAAACCTTTGATTTTGTTGAGCAGCCCTTTTTTCCTGCAGTGGGGGGAAAAATAAACAGAAAGATCTCTTTACCTCTCCTTTGCTGTTCATTCGCTTACTCTTCTGTACCCTCTTCTCTGTTTCTTGCCTCTGCTTTGAGTCTTGACACTACCTGATTGGAAGAGGAGTATGTGACACAAACAATAGGCACCCAAAGCTGATGGGGACCAAAATCCTGTTTATGGGGAGCAACCATTTGGACTGGTGGAAAGAGGTCTATGATTATCAGTATCTTAGCAATGCCAAAAATGACATTGCCAGCAATAGAGCCCCAATGTGCCTGACTGCTCCAACCTGTTGTGGGAGCAGTCTCTCTGTTCAGAGAGTTTGTGCTCAAAGCAGGAAGGAGTGGGAGAGGAGGTGAACTGACTTCGAAAGAGTCAATGCAAAGTTAGAGTATCTGTTTCTATTTGAATTCAGGTCTTCTTTTTCCAAATCGTGTAACTTACCCTAGAAAAAGTTTCACCTGCTTGTCCTGCATCGTGCTGGTGCTTCTGAGACTTGAGTAGATGTCCTTTCACTTGGGGCTATTGGTGCAGCAAACCTTTAATGATTTAGTTGTTGGGAATTAAAAAAATAAAAAAGCCCTCAGTTCTCAGACTCTGCTTGTTAAATCCCACCATAGCTAAATAACATC
Organism: Scolopax mira; assembly: GCA_004320125.1. Taxonomy (NCBI): domain Eukaryota; kingdom Metazoa; phylum Chordata; class Aves; order Charadriiformes; family Scolopacidae; genus Scolopax; species Scolopax mira. The sequence goes on along the minus strand of BJBW01019090.1, from coordinate 8,201 downwards.
TGGCTTTCTATAAATACGGCAAGCCACTCATTAACAGTGGGCCTATTCTCTGATTACAGAGCTGCGTTTGAAAAGAACCAAAATGCAAAGCATTCACTGAAGTTTGCAGAGCATCTGCCTGCAACAGACTTTTGATAAACCCAGCCTTACACTCCAGTCATCTGTATATTCCAGTATTTGGATATCTTGTGTATGATTAGCTGTGCTATTTTCCAGAGTCACAGACATGTTACTGATACAGGCAACATGGGAGATTCTAACGTGCTCAGAAATGTCTTGTGTACAGAACAACCACCTTGGACCCCCTGCTTCTATTTAGATACGTGCAGGCAGGTCACCAGACCCAGTCAGCCTTTTATGCAGGTAAAACCCTTTGCTGGATGAGGACACAAGTAGTGTATTACACCAGGGATTTCTTAGAAGCATCATAGGTACCATCGCACCACAGATCCCAGCTTCTCAATTCCATGTGGAGAACATCAGGATGAGACCCACCTGCAAAAGCGGAACTCCCCATTCACAGAGGCAGACCTTTATAATCCAAGGACTTGTGACATACAATTAACCCATGACACTGCAATCCCTCCAGCAGTGGGCTGCCCAGCTGTCCTGGGTCTGGCAGGGATAGGGTTAATTCTTCCCAGGACCTCGCAGGGGCACAGGTATTCCATCCCATGGGAGCCATGCCCAGGGGGGTGGCTGGATCAGGTCAGCAACCTTCAAAGCATCTAAAGGTTGGACATCAGATCTCAGGTAAGTCCTGGGGGAGGAAGGAGCAATTTACAATTTAAAATTTACAAGTTTACAATTTACTCCCTTTACACCGCTGCAGTAGGTGGCAGGAAGATCCCAGCCATTACTTTCTTCCGGACACCTAGTGCAGCGGTGTGAAGGGGCTACATCCTCCTGCTTCCTGTCAGTCCAGCAAGGAAAAACTGGGACCACCCTGAGTTGTCCTGGTCAGAGACAGGTCAACTTATTTTTTAACCTCTACGTGCCCTTGGTTATATATATATATCTATACGGGCTCAGAAGAAACAAGTGCTATAAAATACACACTACTTAAATATTGTCAGTGGATCAAGGAAAGCTGTCAAAAATCAGTGTAACTTTTGATGTTTAAAACAGTAATGGTAGAAATTATTGCAGGTTTATGCATTTGAGAGGATGTTTAGCCTTTATTTTAATTTATTTATTGATTTATTTTGCTGTCAGCGTGCTCTATTATGGGAAGTTTATGTCATCTCTAAAGTAAAACATGCTAAGGAAGATATATTTTAAATTAAATAGGAAATTGGCATATAGTAATAAAAAAACAGTAACTGAGGGTGTTTATGAGGAGCTGTCTTCAGCCTGTGGGGTTATGTACATAAAACACACAAGCAAAATGTCTAGTTCAAACCTCCATGCCAGAGATCTAGCCTGGAGGACAAGACACATGAAATTGCCAAACTAGGAAGGAGGCAGTTTGCTTCCTCAAATTAGGAGAAGGAAGAACAATCTGGATTTAGGATGTATGCACTGTTATTTTTAAGGAAGGGGAGTAAATACGCATAAGTGGAGTTTGTCATGCCCTTTCAGGGCTGGAGGAGATCCTCACACTTCAACTCCAGTCCGCCCTTAAACCTAAGACACCTTGGAAGACTCTGAGCGTTGAGTATATCTTACGGTTTTCAGAAGTCATGGAAGGATTTAAGGAGCACAGGTCCCACCTGAAGATACCCTGAGGCAGCAGCTGAGATGTAAATGTGCACAGAGAGCCAAAGCCACAGCCCCAGGGCCCATCATCTCCACAGCAAGAACACGCTGTTAAAATCAAAGCACCAGCCGCAACTCGCTCCCCTCCATGGGCCGACAGCTGAAATCCCAAAAAGCACCTGCATACTGCATCCCTGGGAAAGCATGGCTGTGGTGTTAATTTCCCAGAGATGGGTGGGACACTCCCAGCCCCAGCTAGCATTTCATAACCCTATGAGCACAGTGACCAGTTATTCCCCAACCAGGTGGGCTAGGCAGCAGGCACAGTGTAACCACAGGATGGATGTCACCATGGGCCTGCCACCACCCCGTTGCCCAAGCTCAGCATTGCCATCCCTGAAGCTCCACGAGCACCCAAGACATGGGCAAGTTTTTCGGTGTGTAGAAAAGACTAGTCTCATCTGGTCCATCTCCGTTGTAAAAACCAATGAGAGATGTGGAGGTGCTTTCCTTCGGGCACTGGATCCATAAGACAGAAACGATTCTGCAGAGGGTAGGACCAACCCGCCTCTGTGTATTTTTGGGGGAAGAGTATTTTCCTCTGTGGTGAGGCTGGGGCTGTCGCAGGCTGCACCACCCATGTATTTGCTGTTTTCTATGTAAATGTCATGCAGCATGGATAAATAACAGACACACCTGTGCCTGCACTGCAGTCGATCATTTTCCTAATTATATGACATATTTAGGTGGGCCAAAACATACTGAACCCGCCACTTAATGGGAAGCTGGTTAGACTTTTGTGACTTCCTAGTGAAATCGCTGTGCACTTTAGTACATAATGGAAGACCCCAAAGCACCTATTGGATTCTGAGCCCGATCCTCTCTTCTCTTACACTGACACCGGTCAGGAATGACCCCCACCCGTCCGTGCCCATACATACAGGCCAGGAGGAGGGAAGTCACTAGGGATGGATGGGGAGACAAATTGTTAAGAGAGCTTGGATCACCCCGTTGCAGTCACACAGTGCCTCTGGCTGCAAAAAGCAGGGAATGAGGAGTGTGAATCTTGGGACTTCCTAAAGTGTTGCTGCCCAGTACACGAATCTGGCTACCCATGAGCTGGAAACCACTTTGACAGCGGGATGAAGGGCACAGAACAATGAAAGAACAAAACAATTTTGAAGCAAAATATCTTAAAAAAAATGTTTCTGCATTACCTAGCAGGTTAGGGTACTGCACCTTTCTTTATGAGCCATGGGAACAAGATACAAATAAACTATGAATGCAGCCCTCTGCAATTGTTGGAAGGGGGCAAAATGCAAACAAACATGCGGAATTGGGAAAAAATAAAGTATCGCAAATGTGTGTGAAAGAAGAGTTTCCTAAAGCACCGTTGTACTTGCCTGTGCACGATAAAGTGTGTCCTTTCCAAGGAAGAGGGAGCACCAGAGAGACCATCACAGAGAGTGCAAATGGGGAGGAGGGAACACAGATCTTGCAGACACTTACCAGTGACACGGAGGGGGTGGGAGGGTGAGAAGGGACCATTCTGGGGATGTTTCTATATGTGTTTACATCATCCTTTCTACTTTTATCCATCCTGTTGTGCCACGGTGTTTGGATTGTCTGGCACGATTACTGGATAGAAATGGTGTTTGTATATTGGCACCCCTGAGCTGTAGAGAGCTACAGTAGATTGAAGCCCACAATACCAGTGGTAGGGGAAGCTAAAAGATACAAGATGTGTCATTATTTCACAGCAGAATTACAGTATTGTTAGCCTGCTGTCAAGAAACTTTTAGATGTGGTCTTTGAGGGCACCAGAGGTTTTAATGCGAGGTGCTGCAAGCACAACATGCGTGTGCATATTTTAAGCACAGTGTTGCATGTTTTAAACAACTTCAAGGAAGCAAAATATCTGCAGAATTAAAAATCAGGACACAGCACCTCTGAACCACTTGTGTTTGAACAGAGAAAAAGTCTAGTCTTTCCCTGTCCTACCAAAGATTTATTTCGTGTTCTTTCTTCTGGGCCACTTGGAAATGGCAACAGCTATTCCAGGGTGTCCCAGACCTCCCATGGTCACAGAGAATTGCTCCAAGAGCTCAACATCATCAGTTAAAACCAGCAGCGCACACTTTATCGGCTCATTGCTGCAAGCAGCAGGTGGAAGTGGGGACACAAGGCACAAACCTACTTCAAGATCACAAGACTTTTTTTTTTAAAAAAAAAAAAAGTAAAACCAGGGGGGAGGTAGACCTTCAAATCTGCTTATTAGAAATGAAGCACAGCAGTAGGAATTACTTTCTGACAGCAGATGACTCTTTAATGTCCTAATTCACCCAGTTATTTAGGTGCATAACTCCCATTAATTTAAAAAGACTTGACAGGCTACCCTTTTATCTCTTTTTCTTTTTTATTTTTTTTAAATTTTTTTTGCATTTATTTCTCACCTGTGCAAAGAGGGAATAATAGCTTTCCTTTACTTTACAGAGGTGATGTGAGGATAAACATATTAACTGCCGCGAGGCTCAGTCAGGGCACTGAGGGAAGGACAGAGCGAGCTCATTACACACCAAGTGTGTGAGCTCTCAGGCTGCTTTTAGAGCAGAAATGTAAGCAAGATGAGGAAAATAATTTGCACCAAGTTACTAGAAATGTTCATCTCCTGTTCACAGCTCAAATGATAATTTAAAGGACACGGTCCAATATGAGGTAGCTGCTGTTTATTTTCTTAATTTAGAGGCTAGTTTTGCGGTTGTTTTTCATCTCTGTCAATCAAACCATGCACAAAATCAGTCCAGGTTCACCCCAGGTGTGCCACTGAAGTCCTTTGCCAGGTGTCATCACCAAGCTAATCAGAAAAGTCTTCCCTCATGGCCCCTCAGGTTGAAGGCACTGGCAGAAGCCTCAGGTGTTACAAGTTCTGCTTTGGCAGCATCAGGTGTTTTCAATAACCATTGATTAGAGATTCCCTTCAGCTGAGGACAGGTACCACACCTATTTATTTACACCCAATGAGAGAGCTAGGGTGAGTCAGTCCTTAGCTGGAGAACCAAGGAGCAAGTATGATGAAATGCAGGAACTTTCTTATATGGCAATATATTTTTGTAGGTTTGTGCTTCTTCTTATTCCCAGGAATTAGGATTTTTTTTTTTTTTGAGTATTTTCACAAGTTCTGGAGGCATCTTTCTTCTTTCAAAGCACATGCTACTGGATTTTGTTAAAGGCAGGCTCTTGACATCGCTGGACCTTGGAATCAGGTATGGCAGACTCTTCATGAAGTAAAAGTGAATTGCAATGGGGTATAGGATAAGACTATGTTTGCTATTCCAGACTTTGCATCTCTTTTTCCCCCAGTTTTGCTTCATTGACCCCTGTACAAATGCTCTTGGTGCTTACCCTTGTAAGAAGAGAATTACTCTCTTTCTCTCTTAATTGAGCTTTGCAATGCCTAAGGTGTGATTCAGAGGCTGTAAGCTTCTGATATTGGTTATGCCTTTACTCTGAAATGTAGCTGTCTGTGAATGGTCATGTGGATTTTTTACTGCTAATAGGAAAAGAATCTCTTGTAGTTGTTAATTAACACTCCTACAGATTTATCATTATTTCAACTGCATAGCCTTGGGATGAATTTAACCCCTTGCTCTTCTGGAAGTAGTTTAAATGACTGAGGCTTATTCAAGCGTGTAGGATGAATTGTTGGCTCGGCTTTTTCAAAGGGCAGGCCTGTTGGTGGAAGCTGCTGCCCTGGTGCTACTGAAATTCAATAGGGTTTTGGTATTGCTTGTCCCTGGGGTCAGGCTCTGATTATTGCAGTAATGGGTAGCAATTACCAAGCTTGCACGAAGTTGCAGAGGTCTATCATCTGAGAATCTTGATTGCCCAGAGCAAGAATGAATTGCATTTTTTGACCTATTAGTGATCTCCAATTTTATGCAATGTATTGCTGCTTAATTCACTTATTGAGGTTAATATTGAAAAGCTTTGCTTACTCTGGATACTTTTCCTCTTAACATTTGCAATTAACAACCCTGTAGTAGGGTGAAATGAAAGATCAATAAAGTCTCTCTTATCTTTTAATATCCACCTGCAAGGTGGATATCTGTTCCCTAAAAGAGCTGTGTTGTTGGGTTCATTCTGGAGATGGATTATTTTGAGGCTGTTTGGCAACATTCCATCACTTGTATGTTGGATTTGATCACTAATTCCTACCTATGTCAAAGGTTAATGCAGGACTGTTAAGTGTGTAATTGTGCCTCATTGAGGAAAAGGGTCAAATAGGTTTATATGGATGAATCTCCATTGATTGCTAGGAGTATTTAAAATAATTGAACTCAAACAATCAGATTGTACAGTTATGATTATGAGATGGGGCTATATGGGGTAATTTACATGCTTGACAGATTGTATCTGATCCAAGTTCCTTTTGCCTTTTGATATGCTGAATTTTTACTGATTGCCTTATTAAATCTGAGACTAATTAGGACAAGTTTTAGCCACCGGTATATAAAACTGACTAGAAATTCATACAATAATATGTATCTCCCAGTCAATGGAGAAATGTGCTTTCACGTATGAATGAAGGAATAAACAGAGTATTACAAGATGTAACATACAGACTGACAAAAAGAATGCAGATATCTCCTGTTCTCATAGCTACTTGCTGAAGGGATTAAAAAAAACAAACCCAAAACACGGGGAATTATGAAGCATCTAAGTGAAAGGAACCCAATGCAGAAATATCTTTACCACTTGGAGAGCAGAGATCTACAGTAATACCCAGCAGAGGTAGCCTTTAGAAACCAACATACCCCAGTACTCCATGTTTCTTTTGACACTCAGGAATGCAAAAAAAGTGTGGTCAGGAGCTAGAGACCCAAAGTTGTGCTGTTCTGTTGGACAGGAGGCTGCTTTTATACTGTAGGAAAGAAACTCAAATACATGAGTCCAAATTTTAAGCATCAAAGGCCGATTATGCAGAGAACCCAAAATGTATTGTTTCTGCAGCCATGTCATTCTTTCCCTGTCTTCCTGGCTCTGTGAGGAACAGCTCGCTGTTTCAAACAACTACAAATTCTAGTTTAAAATGTGCTGTTGCTGCTGGGAGATAAGCAAGGCTACAGTTCTGGGCAAGCAAGTAAAACCCTCTTGCTCTGCATTAAGAAACAGCACAGAAATTTATCTTGCTAAGGTTCTCAAGCAAGCAGTCAAGCTTTTCATTAACAAGTCGGTTTAAATTGTTCTTAAGGATCCCAAGTTCCCTCTGCTTTGCAGGTTGCACAATGAGAAACATCTACATCCCTACACCTCTGATAAGCTGCAGCCCTTACCACATAGGACAAAGTGAATGCACCTGCCATAACCCAAGACATCGTGGACTGGAAAAATCTGCTCAGTTAGTTAAAGCAACACTAAATGCTTTTAATTAGATATTAAAAACCTTGCGTGCCATTATGTTGGAGGAGTGGTAGCATCTCTTAGCATGGTTATTTTAGCCCTGCCGTGGGGGGGGGAGAAAGTTAGCAATTCACACTGCCTTATCTTCATAGGGAGAAATACTTTTTTAAGTGAAAGTTTGGATGCTGTGACAACTGGAATACCTTTGGTGAGATCTCAGCAATGTTCAGGCTTCCCATGTGCGCTACCCCCAGTTACCACCACTGAGAAACAATTGTAAAAGCTACAACAGGATAAAGTCACACTTTTTTTTTTAATCTACTTCTCTCTCCTTTCTGTGGCTTCCAAATTGTGTTACCGACACTTGCAAGATACCCTGTTCATATAGTAAGGGTTTAAGTGCTGTTTGGGGAGCTGGGTGAATAAAGGGTAGGGATGGAGGGACTCTCCCCATCCTCTTGCAGATCTACTGTACCTCTTCTCAGCCCTGCTGACCACATGCTGCTGGGAAGAGCTGAAGTCCTTCACTGGTGGTTTCTCAATGAAAGCAGGTTTTCTTGCACAGTATCTCAAGTTTGTTTTTTTTTTGTCTAAGAAGCAGCTGAGGTCCCGCCTGCACTGGCAATGAGAAATTGATCTTTCAAAAATGCATGAGCAGGGACTTACCAACCCTTCTTTATGCAGCCCTTCCCAGGGCTGCTGAAGTCTGGGGTGCCAGGCTTTATCCCTGTGCCCTGCCACCATCCACTTGTGTTGCTTTGGAGCTAAGGAGGGAGAGAGGCTTGTAGGTTACAGGACTCAAGCCTGCAGAGTCAGCTTGCAGTGCCCTTTCCCCCCGGCATTGCATGTGGATAAAGGCAAACCTGGGGGAGGATGTGTGTGCTCTGCACAAAACTGTTCCTTGAGAACCCCTACAAAATGAGGTGATTCTGCCCCTCTGCGCTCATGAGACCCCACCTGGAGCTCTGTGTCCAGCTCTGGAGTCCTCAACACAGGAAGGACATGGACCTGTTGGAATGGGTCCAGCAGAGGGCCATGAAGATGCTCAGAGGGATGGAGCACCTCTGCTATGAGGACAGGATGAGAGAGCTGGGGTTGTTCAG
>BJBW01019067.1:18033-32928 GCA_004320125.1 Scolopax mira | reverse complement strand
ATGTTCCAGCTTGTGCCCATTGCCCCTCATCCTCTCACTAGAAACCACTTAAAAGAGCTTATCTCCATTCTCCCTCAAACTGTCCTTTAAATATTTATAAGCATTAATAAGGTCTCCCCTCAGCCTTCTCTTCTCCAGGCTGAAGAGTCCCAGCTCTCTTAGCCTTTCCTCATCAGGGAGATGTTCCAATCCCTCCATCATCTTAGTTGCCCTACGTTGGACTCTCTCCAGTAGTTCCCTGTCTCTCTTGAACTAGGGAGCCCAGAACTGGATGCAGGATTCCAGTTGTGGCTTTCCCTAGTGCAGAGCAGAGGGGGAGAATGACCTCCCTCAACCTGCTGGCTGCACTCTTCCTTATGCAGCCCAGGATTCTTGTCCTGTGACAAGATGAGGTGACAAGCTAGGTCTATCGTCTCTCCAGGAAGACAAGCCAATAACAGCATGAGACAAAGATGGATGCAAGGCTAGAGCAGAGGCCGAGGCTCCAGCCATGAAGCCCAGCAGGAAACAAGGCTGGAGATGGTCTGTCCACAGCTTGGCTCAGGGAAGCTCAGCCTGTGGGGCTGAGGTCAAAGGGAGCTCCTGGGCCATGGGCACACTGTGCAGTTTGGGGTCCCAGGTGAGGCCAGTCACAACTACTAAGGTATTTTGGTACCCTCATGTCCTGACAGCAACTATTCTATATTCCAGTGGAATCAATCTCTTCAGAAATAGATAGCTGGTTTATAATTAACTCTAACTTGTCAGGAGATTCAAAGAGATACCATTTCACAGCACTGTATCTTAATCCAATTACATTAAAAAAATCCACTGTATGCACAACAGACTTGATCGTATTCTCACAGAACCAAATCACCAGCAGCTATACATTGGTTTAACACCATTAAAATCAAACTGAATTAAATTCTTACCCCATAGTTTCCTTGGACTAGAGTGTCTGAAGTGATGCATGGATGTCAAACTGACTTAGCAGGTTAACGTAAAAAGGGATCATATCTGACAAAACTATACTCTTTAACATTTTTTAATGACTACATCCAAACAAAGCACAAATCCTGGATGACCTTATAATGAACTAGCAGCACTGTGACAGGAACAAGATGACAAGAAGCCTGTCCCAGTATTCCTGGCACTTGAAGACTTGTGTGTAACGTACTGCAGAGAGCATGAAAAGGAGATAAAGCTATTTATATTATTTAAAGTTATATTTTGTCTGAAAGCAGCCTTGCTGTGTCAAATCGTGTCACCTCCCAGTTCTCATCTCTGTATTTTCCACAGTGCCTATACCTTACTTTGCTCTCAGATTTTCCTTTAGCAGAAAACTAGCAAGTCTTCTCTGAGGAAGAAGGAGGAGATAGTAATAATCCCAGGGACAGCTCGGAAAGGCATTACAGGTGAAATCATACCAGGTTTGTTTCTTTATTTCCAGCTCAGCCAATTTTGGGCCTTTAAACTACTTTGTCCTGCCACATTCCCCAGTAGCCAGCCTATATTCTTTTACCTCATACTAAAAGTATTAAACAACTTCTGGGAGTCTGACATAAACCTCACATTATTTCAGGAAATTTGAACTAGAAAAAAAAAAATCCACAAAAAGAAAAAGAAAAGCCACCATCAGAAATATTATGCTATATGGCTGGTGGCTGCCATCTGGCAATCAGACTTGAACCCAGCATGGGTACAACCAATCTGTTCTCCTCGGCCCTAAGCCCAGAGGGCACGAGCAAGCCCAAAGCACTCATCCTGGAGAGCAGGAGCTCCTTGGCACTGATGCCCTCAGCAGTAGAAGTGCAGCTAGAAGTGAGGAGATGGCCAGGAGAACCCAGATGGCCTGTCTTGTAAAGGACTGTTGGGAAGGCATTACAAGGCCTGGCAGGAATGCAGAGAGCTCTAGCTTTCCCCTGGGTCGCTGCTGCTCCCCAGTACTAACAACACATGAATAAATCTGGTTCTAAATATTTTATGTCTTCTGATTTAGGTAGAACGTAATGACTGAATATAGAAATGCTTTCAAGAAAAGAAATTCAGAACAGATGGCTTATGTGTGAGAAATCTATGCATTTAGAGTCAGCAAATAAACCATCTAAAACTTCATGTACGTAACAGACTGTCCATAAATTACACTTTTCTGCCTTGACATCCAAGACAGACATTTAAACACATCAGTCAACCTGGCTTCACCACCAAACTCAGGCATTCATGGAGCTTGCAACATTTCTTTTACAACTATAAAGATTACAGTGTCTTTTAGAAGTAGATTTTTGAAGTAACACCTACTGACAGCAAATGACGAGCCTAGGTACAGAATTATCACACTTAACTAATTAAACTTGTGATATTCTCTAGTTTCACAGGGACAGAAAAAATGTCTGATAAACAGGGTTCCTAAACAACTCAGAAGTAATAAATACACAAATGTAAAAACAAAGCATGCCTGAACTACAGAAGGGAAAAAACCTACATTATTGAACGAAAAAATAATAATTAAAAATCTCTAAGCCATTTTATGGAACAAATACTATACAGAGATATATCCCTGGCATCACATGATCTACTATGGTACTAAAATGTGCCATATTATATTTCATCCCATTTCCCACAATATTAGTGTCTTGCTGAAGAGAACAGCAAAAATTCTCCTCTCCATTCAACCATAGCACAATCAGGTTTACCACAGAAATCACAGGGAAATACTCATTTTTCTCATCACATAATAAATTTCCCTACCACCTTTTAAATAGAAATCCACTTTTTTTTTTTAATATTTCCAAAGCTATCACTGCAATGCTCAACCTCTAACACATGAAAGGTCTTATTTAAGAAAGGTTTCATGCACCAATATTTTTTACTGATTAGTATAAACGGCCTGACTATCTCAAAAGTGCTTTCTACAGATCATTCTGAAGTAATTAGGTTTCCATATGGCAAAAAGTGACTTTTGTTGACATAGTATAATATAACCACAGTTGCTTTGAAACAGCAGTGGCTGCAATTACTCCTATCAAATATCATGAAAACAGTTCCCCAGTTACACTCCTTTTACAATCTTGTCTTCTTGATGTGCATGCATGTGGTTTAATGCAGGATGTGAAAGTGTGAGTGAAACATATGATGCAATCCTGGAAAAATGCTGTCAGGTTCACTTCTAAACCCAAAAGGGACTCTCTTACACCAATGTTCTGAAATCACATGGAAAAATATTTTTAATACTGTTTTTCCAAAATGAGGGTCCACAAACACATGTTAACCCCCCCACCACCCTTGGTTTTTTTTGTTTTTTTTTTATAACAGACTTGAGCCACTTTCTGAAGATTCCTAATCATACCCCACAATTTGAAAAGGTTTTTTTGAGCTTGAATTAAAAGAAAAGGTTTAGCAATTTTGTTTGTTATGGAAGAGGGTTACAGTTAGCTAGGCATTAGCTGGGACACATGGGAAAAAATTGATTTTATCACCTGATGACCTATATTAACCAAAAAGGCAGGGGGGGAAATTACACTATGGACTACAGTGGTGTCTCTCACATAATTATTTAGTGTTACATAAGCATAAATTCTAAAATACGTAGTAAAATAACTACTCCTTGTCAAGGTGGGCCCAGTTTTGTTTTCCCCCTACCCCATTTATTATGGGAAAGAACACTTTCCCAAGATAGTAAGCAGACCAACAATCTAAAGAATGTGTTAAATGCATACAAAAAATGGGTAGAAGGAACTCTGAATATGCAAATACACATGGAGAATTTGAAACGAAGCATTTCCAATGCAAAAAATAAAACCTAAGAAAAAATATAATCCCCCCTAACCCTCCCAAAACTGCACAAAAAGTTAAAATCCAGGGAAATTTAGAAACCAAAAACTCAACATGGAAATTTTGACGGCTTAGGAGATATCAGTAAAAATTGCCAAACTTTGTAACAGACACGAAACCAGGAACAGCTTCCAGATTAATGAAAAATGACATTGCACTTACAACAAAGAAAGCATCTCCCAAAGCAATTCACTTAACAACTGGCAAAACATTGTCCTGTAGTGAAATACAGTCTTTACACTGTCATATTTACACAGAGAGATGACATTTTAACAGAAGAGAGGGTTGGATTTCATGTTTAAAGGTCGTGTATTGACCAGATTTTTATCCTACATAATCACTGCACAGATCATCAAAAGCCAAAAATCACTCATTATCAACTTCCTAGATTCTAAGAAAGCATTTGTGATCACTTTGGAATACCTAACAGATTTACGACACGCCAATAAAAATAATTAACATCATCAAGGCTCTGTATCAACATACAGTCTACAATGTTAAAATAAATACAGAACTAAGTGAATGGTTTACCTATGCTATTAGTGTCAAAGTAGAATACATTCTCCCACTTCTTCCATGTAGCATCAGTTTTAACTTCTTTAGAGCAAGCATAGATGGGAGAATAAGCTTAATTAAACAACAGTACAGTTTTTAAAGTTAAGATTTTGTCCATGGTTTTGCCCCTCTAAGAGCTTTAATCACAACTTACTGGTCACACAGCAAAAGATGAAAACCTTGATTATTTTATCGCTCCAAAAGGGATGACGTTAATGAAAAACTAATTTAACAGAAACAGTGCAACTGGAATACTAGAGGTGATTCAAGTCACATCAACGCACCAGACAACTGGGAGATCCAGATGTAAATAATGTCAAAAATTGGCAAGGCAGAAGCCTTAAGTACACCTTAAGTACATTCGATTATTTGACTAATAACTAATTTAAATGCAGTCAAGGGACATGTCCATTTCAACATATGGAAGCAAAATCACAATGTTTGCCAGAATAAGTAACATCTGCCTAACTGAAAGCAAAAGCCTCAGTAAAATATGACACGTGATGAACTTCAGTTAAGATTCAACTGATATTCAACAACTGAATTACCTGAAAATTACCTGGAAAGAGGAACTAAAGGAGGAAACCTGTGGGATGAGCTGTGACTGAATCAGAGGCCACCTATGAGAGGCTGGCTATCGGGCAGCTGGCTAACACAGAGACCAACAAGCAGGAACCTTCCACTGGAAAGCAGGTGAAGCACAACTAATGGAATCTGACAACAAAAAGTCCATTTAAACAGATGCCAGACCCTATTCCTGTTTGCTCAATTTGTGTAATTGAGGATGGGATTAAGTGACTGTAGTCTGAAATCTTGGGGAGGTCCATAAATTGACTTTCCAAATTTCTGACATCTAACTGTATAACATATCTATGCCAACTGTCAAGTTCACTTTTATTAGCAGTCTTTCACAGATCTTGTAGAAGTCATTTGCAAGCTCCAGGCATGTACGCACCATGAATCGAAAGCCATTACTTCTACTTAACTACAATCTGAATGTGCCAGCAGGCTAAATGCAAAAATCAGTTTGTTTGTTTTTTTCCTAATGCTATAATAACATTAAAGAGAGAGACTACAATCAAAATAAATAATAATTTAAAAATAGAACAGAAGTTTATTAAAATTTTATCAAAAGGGAAACTAGGACATAGACGCTAAGGGAAATCATAAGAAAGAACTCCTTGCAGTGTTCCTCAAAACAAACACAAGGGACAAAGCCTGGGATTCTGTAGTTCATTCCTAGTCAATAAATGCTCTGCACATTTCAGTGTAGATTTTTGAAACTGGCATTTCATAATAGGTTTCTTAGATAACATTTAATTAGGCAAAACGGGGCAATTCTCACAGCTGCTCTTTTCAGAGGACAATGACATCTTACCTTTGATATGTGATGATGAGCTTCTCCCTACCACAACCACAGATGTCAGAGCTGGATTAACACAGCTGAAGAATCCTAGTTTCTGAATTTCCCTGATTTATATTGTAATTTAATGAGACAAGCAGGAGGACTGCATTTGACTAAGTTGGTTTTGGCTATTTCAATGTCACACAGCAGGACCTGAACATGAACATGGCAACTACGTGCATAAACAGCAATTTTTCTGTGAGATATAAACTGGTCAAATCTGAGAGGCTTCTCACAGGACACATGCTTCAAAAAACATCTTATTAAGATCATGTCTTATCATACATCACATTCTTGAAAAGGATACAACCTTGAAAAAAGATACAACCTATATGTAAATGCTGAAAACATTCAGAAAGAATTTCGCTTGTAGCTCTCTGCAGGTAAGTCTGATTTTCCAAAGCCCTGCATATTCATTTTAAAGAAAAATTGCATCATTGCCTTTATGATAAAGAATCTGATTTTTCTGTGAGTTTTCCAATTAGAAACCACAAGGAAACTGCTAGAGCCCTGGGAATTCTAAGCTGGCGTAGAATTTAAAAATGTCCACGATTTGAAAAACACATTGGAATGTTAATCTATACAGCCAAATTCCCAAACCAGCCTTAAATCAGCCTCTATACTTGAAGCATTTGGGGCCAATTTGCATATACGAGCCCAAGTAGGAATACATGTTTATTTAAATAAACAAATTAGATATAATTGTGATATCTATAAATTGATATCCGTGCCGTAAATTATGCCTTCTCCTTCTGCATTGCAATCATCCCTTATGGTTGAATATTCATTATTCCCATTGTTTCAGAAATTTTGGCTTATTAGTTCAAGGTCAAGACTCACTTTTGGTAAATCGACCAAATTCCGTTGTTCTTACTTATTCATTATTCCCTCAAAACCACTAACAGTCAGTTTGACCTTAGAATTGCACAATTAAGCTGAAGATAGTTGGTCTAAAATATGTTTTCTCAAGTTTTTAAAAGCATACACTAATTTCCATTCAACTCCCTAATCTTAAACTTACTGTTCCAGACTATTCCTAATCATCTAAATAAAAAGCCTCCAGAAAGATCTGTTACAAAGATTTTTAGTTTGCTTTAAACACTTAACAAAAGAAATAATAGGATTGTTACAATGCATTTCACATAAAAGGCAAAATGCAGCAAATGTAAAAATGGCTATTTCTACATTTCTCTCAAAAAATACGTCATCTCTTTTTGCAATACCTGGACTGAAGTAACAGCAAAAATGCAGTGAAAGATTCCAGTTTTAATGCAAATTTTATGAAGTGTCTAAGTATTACTATGACATACAAAATCAATGCTACTTAAAAAAAACTTGAGATGTCTTCTAGTTAAATGATATCATTAGAAATCAAAGTTTGGTTCTCCTCTTGACCTGATTTACAGTCTGAATCATGAGGATATTTCCAAAGCAGGATCTAACAGGCTTAAACCTGGACTGCGTTTCCATGACAACCGCCTTGAGATGCAGATTCTGATTATTTCTGCCAATTCAGATAGGAGAGGAGGGAGGGGTATGCGAGAGAATCCCTACCTCAGGTTTGCTGGCAAGAGCAAGGCCAGTTCACACAGACATCAGGTGTGCTCCAGCCAAAGGAGGGAACAAAACCCCATTTTCCCAAGGACTCAAGAAGTATCAGTGCCAATTTAAAAGGATCTGGAGGGACACGATGTCTCAGTGCTTCTTCCAGGATTGTGTAGCTCTGCCCCCACCACAGCACATGGCTTCAATTGCACCAAAAATCTTCTTAAAAATTCTCCAGTGTATTCACCAGGAAGGTGCCAGGCAGGTAACCACAGAATGCCCCTAATTTGTTCAAAAATCTTTTCTTATGGTCTGGTGAGAAACAGAACTCTACCTTACCACACAACCCTTCTGCAAGCAGAGAAGTCGTAGTTGTAAGAATTATTTGCTGAGACATCTAGGGTTTGCCCACATGACCTGTTGCAGGCAAATCTTACAGTATCTGCAAGAAACCTGGTAGCAATCTAGTTGAACATGAGCTCAGCAAGCTATTGACATGTCTGAGAAAGGTACAAGGAATTCTCTAACAAACAGCTTTACAGTCTGGGGGAAATGATTCCTTCCAGATGGATTAGCACTTGTGAGTCATTTTGCAAGATGATTTTTTTCCTCTCATATCCACATCAGTCTGCCACTAGAAAGATTAATACACAAAAAGACAACGCTGTGCTTTTCTTCTTCCGCCCAAGTATAACTGAAGGCCACGTCTATATTGTATACAATTAGAAATTGGCTCTGCGAGTTTTCACTGCAAAACAAAAGTCTCCAGAAAGTACAAGTGTGCAGACAAGCAAATTGCTACTCCAGACCACAAAGAATCTGTTCACAGCCTAACCACGTTCATGCAATTCTCGACCAGGGGAGTCAGGTTTATAACTTACAGAGAGCACCTGAAGGGACCCTCCAGAGAGAAAATTTATTCTTAACCCTTTCCATTTGAACTTGAATGACACCTTCAGGCATAACTTATACCTCTTCTAAATTTAAAAACCATTGAAGCAACTCTCTCTTTTGTACCTATGGATGCTCACTCAGAAATCACACGTATCTTATTCTTTTTAGGAATCTGTTAATCTTGTTCTTAATTGAGAATACTTGGATGCGGTACATTAAAAATTATTATCGTATTTCAGAAAGACCAAATGAAAGGAAATTGGAAAGTTACTGATTTTCATAGCACAGCACCTCAATTGTTTGTTGAGGAAGATTTCCTTAGGTCAGGACCTCTATTCAGAGCTTTGGTGTTGATTTTGTAAACTATAATATCTAGGCAAAAGAATATTTTTACTAGACTTCTCGTTTTTAAGAGCCTGTCAAAAATACTGTGGTCTTTACTACTTTATTCAGGTTGAGTTAGATCTTAAACCAACTACTGAGTCTTTGAAATATGCCAAGCACAGCCTGCCCTCCTGTCCAAGCCAAGCTAACTGTCTGGGGAAAATATTGAATATTTTCCTTGTTTTCTTCCTCATTTGCTATGCCATCAGTTTAGAGGAAGATACACTAGCCCGACCTATTATACCTTTTACAGTTTGTCAGATGTCTATGGTCTTCTGTAAACAAACTCAACAATTTAATCATACAGTATCTGTACAAGTGTCTCACCTTGTCCAAGCCTTTGAACAGGTTTTCCTGGATTACTCACAAACACGGGTTACAGCAGCATATTCATTTGATATTTAATCTAAGTGATAACGGATTCCTATGAAGATACATGAGGTTTCTACAAACAAATTTCTCCATTTCTAAATTGCATATCTTTTGTTCTTATAAATTGTTAGAGCAATCCCCAGAGCTGAAACTGGGGATTCTGTACAGATTCCCCACTTTAGGAGGACTGGGCTCCTTACATTTTCTTGTGCCCCCATTGCAGAGCAGACACAAAGCTCTCTGAAGCAGGAGTTTCACAAGCAAAGATCTGCCTCCTGCCTACATTTAGAGAACCATGAGTTCTCATGTCTCTTGTAAATGAACAGAGTCAAATATAAATTTGTTTGCATAATGGGAACTACCTAGTGCTGATCACAGCTCTCCAAATGGGGCAGCAAGACTCCAAGTGCTCCAAGCACTTTACAATGTTTGCAAATCAAGCCTGCACAGTGAACACTATTCCCAGGTTACAGATGTGGAAAATGAAAACACAGCAATGTAGTCCTCCAAAAGCAAACAATAGGCTTACAGCTGAGATGAGAAATTAACTTGGTCTCCACTTTATAATCTTGTTCTTTTGCCACCAGCCCCTTCTTTCAATATTGACTCAATTCCCTGACTTTTCAAGTCCTTTAGTTTACAGAATTCTGCCTCTACTTCCATAGAACATAGTTCTCTTTAGAAAGATAAACATATTGAAATTTAAAACAAACTGTGAGCTTGTTTTTATATTTAAGTATTGGGGGTTTTGTGAAACTGCTGAATTGTTTCACCTCTGAGATCCAACTTCAATATTAGAATTTAGGTAAGTGCAAAAAACTTCCATCCCAAATCTCGGTTTGGATCTCTTAATTGTAACTCTCAAAATGCACAATGTAACTCTCAAAGTTCTCTCACTAGGCCAAAATCTCACCTTATACAATGCTGCATGACTCCGAGAAGCCAATGCTGCCACAGTGATCTACAGCCACCAACTCTCAGATTCACTAAGGGTATTTCCCAGGAGCAAATGAAAGCTTTGGATCCAGAACAACTGCAAAATACACTTCAGATACTAGGACTATGGGTAACTATGGGTAAGATGTGGACAGAATCCCCTTAATGTTAGGAAATACATGAATGTGCACATGTGCATAAATTACTGTTTTCAGCTACTCACTGTTTTCTACACAACAGCTTTATTTCAGTGCACATTTAGTTGAATGTTATTAAATCAGCTCCCATTGGGAGAATAAAATTAAATACATGTTTGAATTAAACGTCCTAGACTTAAGAAATATTTACATCTCAATTGATTTTGTACTCATTTTTATTTCTTTTATAGGCCAAATCAAATCTACATTCCAGTTTCCTGAAAATTAGTTCAATTTTAGATTTCAATTCATTATTAAAAAGTATTTCTAGTTGAGATTTATTTTATTGACTTCCAAGAACTCTGAGAAAAAGGATGATCCGGCTTCAACTTCTTTTCATTCATTTGCCCTGAAAACATCATTTTCAGTGGGATGTTCACAGGCAGGTTCAAGGACGATGGGCAGACTGTTATGCCCTGCCTATTAAAATGGTGATAACTGTTAACACAATTTATTTATGTTTATTTTAAAATCTTAATTAATGGGCTTGCTAAACTAAGCCCAAGCAAATGTGGGCTTTGTGCATACTGCACAGGCCTTGATGCTTTGAATTTGTTTATACAGCTGTGAAATTCTCAAATTAACTATCTGTCAGGAAAAGTAAAATACTGCCAGGACAGTACAGAGATGAAATCCAAGCCAATGGGAGAAAATTACAAAATGGCATCCTGTGACATGAATCACTTTTATGGAATAACTCCTGCTATAATAAGAAGTCTGTAGTTTCTAGACGGTAGATCATTAGCAGCAGCAGCACAGGTTGTTCCAGCAACCAACTACCATACAAATCTTGAGCCTTTATTAAGATTGATATCAGTCATCTCCTTGTCATTTTATAAACGTACATGAATAGGTTTATTTATGACTGTAAAATCCCCCAAAAGGGGAAAAAATGACTTGTCTAAAAATACAGTGCACAGTCACACCAGTCTAATACTGCCCTCCCTGTTTAAAATTTCCATTTTCAAAAACTCAGAGTTTTGCCTGTCTGAAGAAAGGCTCGGATACAACATCAATGTTTTCAGAATCATCAGGTTTTGAAGCATGGTTTAGCTGCTTCCCAATAAAGAACATTGCCTTCTGGGACTCGCAGAAGAACGTAGCACCAAACAACTGCTCATTTAGAAGAATGTTAAATGCTTCATCTTCAGAAACTGAGATGCTTTTAATAACTTATTATCGAATGATTAAGAAATCAAACACCACAAGGTTAGGGAGCTAGGCTCGTGGAGGATGCAATCACAGTATCTATTATGATATCCACAAGTGCCTATGATGACATTAAGCTCTGAAGGTCAATGAGCAGTGACTGCATAAACGCTGCCAGAGGCTGCCAAACTCCAGTGCTCTCCATCACACATTATTCCCCTGGATAACAGGCACCAGAGTGTGACTGGAGTGCTATTTTTAGCTGCAGGGATTCAATCCTAAAGAGGCATCTTTACACAGAAAGAAAAATTTGAGATTTCATTTAAAATAATTTATTTGCAGTTTGACCCTTGTGAAAGGATAGACTTGCCCGTGTCCACCTGCACAACCAGCAAAGTATTCAGCCCCGAGAAGCAATAATGCACAGAACATAGGAGTGACCCTACTGGGTCAGCTAAAAGGTCATCCAACCAGACGTAGAGTAGCCATAAGTATCTAGGGAAGACCACAGCCATAGGAAACATGTTACACCTCTCAATACTTTCCCAAGCTCCAACCATTTTCAGCTATGGGGACTTTCTCATCTGGATGGGATTCCTGTGTATTCAGCCTTCCAAAAGATCTCTCTTCCATTACCCTATTCAGTGTTTTCTTGAACCCAGGGAAACTTCAACACACTCATTGGCAAGAAATTTCCAACCATGTCGTAAATAAGGACACCATTTTGTTTGGTTGGCTCCTACTTTGCTTTATTTGATGTCCCATAGGTTTTGTACAGAAAAGACTGAAGAGCTACTATGACATTTCCTGATTTTGCAGGTTCCATTATTATCCCACTTTTATCCCACACTCAAAAAGACTGATGCTGATCCAGGGTATCAGTTTGGTCCTCCCTAATAGCCAAGGGAATGGTACAGTTCTGTTAAGAAACAAACTGCAAAACTTACAGCAACTAGAAACATATTGCACATGCAGGTAATCCAGAAGCAATAGGATTTAACCTCTGCCATTCTGTAGGGTATTACAATATAATCATAAGGAATTATGGCAAACAACTGATGAGTCACTGTATGCAACATTAGTTTTTAATGTCTTCTTACATGCATTGCTATAGCTGCTAAACTGGCCAGGAAGCCCCAAAGAGCTGCACAAGTGAATTCATGATCAGTAGTAAGTATCAAGCAGAACAGGATATATCATCTTCCTCTAAGACACAACTAAAACCAAAATATTTTACGGAGCTTTGCCATCTAGGAAGTAGTTCACATACAAGGGAAAACTTCACTTATGAAAACAAACCAAATATTCAAGCTTCTGGAGGGACTTAGTAAGATTACATACACACCCCCTTTATCTATAGCCTTATCCTATGTCCCTCACTCAGCTGCAACCTGGTGCTGCCTGCAAGCTGATCCTTCTGGCAGCCACTCATTTTACATCAGTCTGCTTCTATCTGAAAAAAAGGAACATATCTAAAAAAAGTTACAGACATGGATAGAAAAACATCTTATCTATTTTGCTAGAAACTAAACTCTATAGAAATCAGCAGCTTCTTCCAGCTGCCAGTGAAGTCACCAGGGCACCTGGGTGAAAGACCATAATGTTTCCAGTTTCCTGTGCACAGAGAAATTGCCAAATGGCTTCAAAATCCCACATGTATTATTAACAGACCGCATAATAATGATGCAGGGGAGGATTGTGGAATTCTTAGTATGCTAGATTTCATACAGTATAATCTACATATTAATGTCCTTGGCACCTCAAATCAGATATTTCAATGTGTAAACGAGTCCTGTTGCTACACAGGGAATTAAAATCCGAAAGGATGAATAGCTCCCTAATAGTCCACAATGACACAAATCTATTACTCTGACATTTTTTTGAATTTTTACTATACTAAGTATGAAATAATATACATTGAGAAAATAGGAGTGGAGCAGAATGTTTTCCCTTTAATTGCATTCCCTGTTATACTAGTCTGTACAAATAAAAGACCAACATATCTAAGTTATTACAACATATTGTATTAAAAATATCTAATTGGCTTCTAATGCAACTTGGGTTCAAAAAGGGGTGGATCAGCTAATTGGGGTAAGGAAGGCCATACTCTCAGCTGAGAAAATGAATACAAGAAAGAAGATCTACCTGTTTTCAGTGGCAAAACACAGAAGTACTAAACATTGGAAAACTAACCCAGAAATGTACCAAATAAGCCGCCATCACACAAAAGTCTGATAAGAAAAGAAAAAAACAACGCAAAAACCAATCCAACAAAACAACTAAAACCCCCAAAGCAGTTGTTCGACATCTAACAAAAGTATACTGCTTGAATTTCTAAAGATTCACTATAAGTTTGTAATAGAATTTATGACTATTTTCCTGAGAATTTTATATTAAATAAATACAGAAACGAGAGTGCTTTCGATTAAATAAATAGAGAACTATGTAGCCAAGTTTACCTTTTGGGCATTCACTGTAGCTTTTAGTAAGCTTTGTCAATACCAGTACCTTTAGTTTGTTTGTTTGTTTAAGGGAAAAAGCCAAAACAACAAGTAAACCTGTCTGCGTAGCTAGTTCCTAGGCTAAAAAGACTGCCAGAAGTGTATTCTAAACTTGGGAGCTACCATGACACTAATTAGTCGCCACCACTTAGGTGAGATCAAGCTGGACTATATTATATAGAGAAACTTAGAAGTCATCTGGCACGTCTACTAACAAAGAAGCCCTGATTGTAATTAGAAATACCAAATATGAGTTCCCATTGTTTTTTCCTCCTTTCTGGAGGAAGGCTTCCTTCCTTCTCTACTTATCTTGCTTCTCAGTCTCTTCCTTTCTCTTTAGAGAAAAAAAAAAACAAACACAAAACAAACAAAGCAAGCAAACAATACCCCCTTCACACTCCTCACCTCCCCAGCCCACAGCAGGTAAAAAAATAATAAATAAAAGCCTGCCTTAGCACAAACAATTTCTTCTGCAACAATAATTATGAGCTTGGAACCAAGAAAAACACCTTATGCAGCTCCAGCTGACACGAGGCTGTCAGTTCTCAGAACTATCACTAAAATTTATGCTGTGCCCTAATTTCTGCTACACACTAGTTATGAAAACAAAGAATAGGAGATGCATTCTGTGATTTCGGCTCTTTTTTACCTGCTGTGTATTTGCCTGTTTTAGCTCTCAAGGAAGACATATTTGAATTCCACAAGACAAACAGTTTCACAGTAAATGCATTAATGTATACATCAACCATTTAATTTAAATTCTCCCAGAAAGAAATTTCTTGCGCTCTTTAGTTTCTCCCTCTCAGATTGTCCTATAAAAATCATTTAATTTAAAGGGAGGTTACGATCTATCAAGATCTTAATCCGATCTCTGCAAAGCTCTTCAGTGTCTTCTGAAGGTTCAGATTTTCCACATCATCCCAAGCTCTTTATTGAATCTCTTCCAGGACACCAACCGGACCTTTAAATTCAAGGCATCAAAACGAACTATAGAATTTTATTATTGGCCTCCCAAAGCTGTTTATGGAGGAAAAGGCACCTCCCACAGCTACTTAATATTCCCTTTGCAAATAAATACAAGGATCGTATTTTCTCTATTAGCTACCACATCACACTACTAGATCGTGTTCTATGTCTTATTCTCCTC
>BJBW01019067.1:5933-17967 GCA_004320125.1 Scolopax mira | reverse complement strand
AAATGAAATCTCTTAACCGCCCCAAAAAAGCTCAGTACCAAAACAGTCAGATATTAACAGTACATGCTAGAACATTTACCAACACTTACTTTGCCAGGCTTGTTTGCATCAAAGCTGTTTTCTTTAAATTTCTCCTGCAGGGTCTCAGCTAACCGACAAAGCAAGGCACCATTATCCAATTTCTCCATAAAGGTTTCTGCTGTTATTTCTCTACCTGAACAACAAACAGAAAGTTAACATGGCAAAAAGCACACAACAGTACAGGCTGCAGCTGTGTCAAGAGAAAAATCAATAGAAGTCTTGACAACAATTTGAAATATGCTTTAACTGAAAAAACTTGAATATTTAGTGAATAACCTTACTACTATTTTACTGGTAGACATACAGCAAATTATTCAAAAAATAATATGCTTGCTTTGGGAAGGCATTGACTATTTCAAAAATAATTCTAGCGTATCAGACTCCACATATCTCATTTTGCATATGGAATTTCCAGTGTCTTTTAAAACATTATGTTAAAAGCAGAGTCCAGCAGGCAAATGGTTTACATCAGTGTGCAATGGTAGCTATAGCATTAGAGTTTTTAACACTACTGCAGCTTGTTTTGTAACAGAAGTAGAAAAACATGTCAAGAAGGAAAGGACTGTATATTTTTATTTAAAGTTCTGCAAGAAGTTGACAAGATACTACAGTGACTGCAATGTTCCTTTGAAAGCTTTTTCAGCTCTTTCAGCGTATATTTAAAAACAGCAGCAGCTGTATTCTTCAGCCCTCTTAACTTCTACCAAAATCAAGAAAGCATCAAGGACTAACTCTTCCTACTAACATTGGAATTATGTATGACATTTGGGTATGAGAATAACACTATCATCTCATTTTTTGTAGGCTGCCAGACAGCAATCATCTATAAAAATTTTCGACCCTGACAAATAATAAATAAAAAATAAAAAAAATCTGAAGTGAGAATGGTTCTTCATCCCATCCAGATCTGACTTGTTGGCAAGCAGGACAAGAGATAGAAATCTGCCCACTGCTCGTTGGATTTTTTTTTGCCACAGATTTTTGACCAACAAGCAGCTGCCTGACTGAAACAGGGGTTTTCTGTTTTTCCAGTTAGTTTGAGGAAATTTATTTCCCATGAGATGGTCTGGAAGCTGAACACATTAATCTGTTTCAAATGGATTCAGAACACTTTTTGTCCAAAAAAAAAAATAATCTAGAAAAAGTAGATTTAAAAAAGAAATAAAGCATTTCTGTATCTTTTCATTCAGAAGGGAGGGGGGAACTAACATTTAGAAGTAACAAAAATGAGTAGATAATAAAAAAATGAATATTGCACTTCTGCAATATATTGCCTGCACATTGTAAGCTGATAGTCAATGTCACTTATAACACTAAAGATAGCAGTATTATAAGGCAATATGATTACAAAAATACTAAAGGAAGGTTGATTTCTCCAAGCTCTTGCCTGAAAACTATTAGATACTTCAGCATCCATTGTGAAAAAAAAAATTATGAGTCTTGTTAGTTTCGTCAGTTAAAAATCAAAGACTACAATAAATGTCTTTGCAGCAAATCATCTTCAGATACAACAGGAGACTTGTATTTTTGGTTGAAGTTAAAATTGTTTTTTCTAACTTATTTCTACTTCAGATGTATCTGTTTAAAGTGAAGGGGTTTTTTTCCCCTTTTTATTCTCCCTTAATTCTCTCTGACGTATAGGCCACATTATAGCTCCTGCATACCTAAATGACTTCTAGCACCACTGCAGACAATATTTTAGCAGTGCCTCCAGCCCAGCCGAAGCCAGGACTGAAACTATTACAGCCCACAGATACAAAAACTGGACATCTCAGCACCTCAAAAACCTTCATCACTATTCAAGTCAACAAATCTTCCCATTTGCCCCACCAGCCTTTTTGGCGAAGGCTACAAAGCCATTAGAATGCAAAATTTTGAAAATTAGTATGTAATAGGAACTGCATTGTTTTTAATATAATTCCATTCTATAATAGACTCATTTTCTTTTTAAAAAAATATATTTCAAATATTTTAACCTACTCCAGATTTTTATTTTGACTTGGAAAGTATGATTTTTTAAATTTTTTTTTCTTTTTTTACACAGGTAAAAAAAAAAATAATCACATTATGCACATATACTCTCTCCTATGATTTATAGATTTATTATTTCACTGGTCGAGCATTAAAAAGCCTAAAACCTATTTAGAGGCATTTTCTCTTTACACAGCACGGAAAAATTCTTCTATCTTCTTCTGCTATTTAACAATACATTTATATTATTTTAAATGCTGAATTGCATTAGCAGTTTGGTCACTGCATATTGTACACTAAGCCAGAGTATTTTAGTTCTGTTCCCTTTTTATGAAAGCTGAAAGAATGAGTTTTGCATTGAACATCTGTATCCAATGAAAAATATATTAGGTGTCAGTTTTCAATTCACTGTATTTTATGGCTCCAAAAGGTGGCATTTCTTTGCTAAAACAGACACTCTGACATATTTAACTGTTGAAATGTATTGATTCGAATGAGAGCACTGTTCATAGCCTGAGGAAAAAAAATTATTCTGTATATTTGTATGGAAAAAACATTAAACTCCATTAAAAATGTATAACTCCCCTTATAATTACAAGAAAGCAGTTGCAATGTTTTTATAGAATGGTAATAACATTAAGTATAATAAAAAAACAACACTGAAAGTATGAAAAAAAACCTCAGGAATATGAGGCCTGTCTCAAACCTCCAAGCATTGCTTACCCTCTCTTTTACCACAATCACCAGCTGCCCCTTAAAAAGACAAAGTGTTAGACCTGAACACCTACCACTTGGAAACGTTGGGCAACTATCTCTAAGGCCACCCAGTCCTTGGGGTCCCAATGCAACCAGACTGGGAACTCTGTGAAAGAACAACAGAAAAAAGCCCGTGCCCAAGAGGCCAAAGATTCCCTACAGGCTGTCTCAGACAACGTTCAGTAGGAGGTGGAAGGACTCAAAGACTAAAAGAACCAAAATCTAGTTGGTTCCTCTGTTGTTGCACTGGGTTCTGCCACACTAAGTTTAGTAACTACAGTGCAAGACTCCAGCCTCTCAGCTAGCTGATTGACTATTTTAATTGTGCACTTCAGTGGTAACACAAAACTACTAGTTTACAAATAGAACCACAGAATTGTTGGAGTTGGAAGGGACCTTCTAGAGATCATCCAGTCCAACTCTCCTGCCAAAGCAGGGCTGCCCAGAGCACATCACTCANNCCAGAGAAGGGGACTCCACATCCTCCCTGGGCAGCCTCTGCCAGGGCTCTGCCACCCTCACCCCAAAGAAGTTCTTCCTCATATTACTTGGGTGAATCTCTAAAACACTTCAGTGGAAGGATGAGCGTCTACAATACTGAGGCACCAGTACAACAGCTCCTCCTGACCCTTTCCAATTGTGTGGCATTTAAGCCCAAGATAACAAAATGCAATAAAAATAAATAAAACAAAGGCCAATGATTTTATACACGGGCAAAACTGGTAATTTCTGATGAGATACAATATGTTGTAGCTCTGATGTTCCCTACAATAGCCGACAGCAAGAGAAATAGTTTTGATAGCACTGAGACATTATCACTCACTTGAGATGGGACATACACACAATGTCAAAAGCATGCTGATATTAAAGAAAATTATAAAGTCTCTCAACTAAATAATAACCTGTTCTGTTGGCATCAGTGCCAACAGAATCATTTATAAGTATCTTGAATGTCTTGAATGTCGTTTCCCGCTGGCTTGAGCTGAACACGTTGATGTTGAAAATAAAAGGTACTACTATGGAATCCTTTTAGACAGCAGGAGGACCTTCCACCTAGTCTGGACACCCGTCTCTACAATGCTGACACGTCCCACTTTGAGGATGCTATAATGTACAATATTGTACGAGTCAATCCCATCTGACACACTGATGAGCAAGAACACTGACCTGAAGCTGGTTTTGCTTCAATTCAGGATGTAAAAAAGACAGTTTTCTTGCACAGGACTACCCACCCTTTATCCCTCAAACTTTGCTCCTTCTTCAATACACCTTTAAATTCCATGACTGGTCTTCAACTCAGCACGTCTCCTGACATCCTTACCTCTCTGCTCCTGTTCTCCAAGCCCATTTAGCTTTTGCACCCAAGGAACTTTTAGATGCCTCATACAACATTTAATATTTGCACATCCAGTTCCTCAGTGTCTTGCATTCTCCAGCTCCTTTACCTATGAGCCTCTGAAGCCCAGAAATCTCCATTAGGAAGAGGCCTCAACACTGAAACCTTGGAGCCCAAACACATGCCCAGGGCACATCTTACAGGTCTATTCTGTGGTCCCACATGCTAAATGCTGGATGGAGTAAGAAACAATATCATAACCCCTTGCAGCTGCTAAACAGGCTCCAGGAATATGAAAAAAAGATCAGAGCTCTATGCAATAGTCAGAAGGGAGAAAGAGAAACCATCCCTCTTTACTTGTCCTAAACTACAGACTGGCAGTAAGGCCTGCTCCTGCTCATCTCAGCCCTTTCCTCTCTGCAGACACACAAGAGAAAACAAGACAGTACTGCAGAGTAAAAAGGACAAACAAACTCTTTTTGCTTTTAAATAGCCATTTTGTCTCTGCTAGAAGAGTACTATGGCCCAACTGTGCTAACCCCCATGTGACGTTTGAGGTGGAACAGACGTTTTTCAGTATCCACAAGAGCATTCTACTAAAATAAGCATATACATAACCTACCAGATTTGCAGTGTGTCAGCAGTGAAAGCATTGCTAAGTGTTTTATTAGCTCTGTACATAATAAAAGCAAGGCTGAAATATGATCATGATTTACAAGAGTTGGGTCAACACATCTCCTTAACTTTGTCACTGGAAGGATCACTTGACAGAGCCACCAGAGCTCAGCAAAGGAAAGTGAGGGTAAGGGACAACATCCATCGCTCAAATCTACCTCTCCAGCATGCAAACCCCCACCTCTGCCATGCTAACATGTCCCACTTTGAGGACATTATAATGTACAATTTTTTATGAGTCAATCCCATCTGACACATCGATTTCAACTGCAATGTCCTTTTTCCAGCCCCCAGAACACGAGCAGCTAAAATCTATTCAGCAATGCAACTGTAATGACAAACCATCCTCTCAGAAGCCCTGAACTTCTCTAACATGGTTCCAAAAATAACTAGCAAAATACCTAAAAAAGTACTAGTGATTATTAAAAAAACCCCACAACTAAATTAGAATATGTCCACACTAAATTAGAATAAAAATGTCCAATGTCTCAGGGTTAAAAATTCTTAAAGCATTATTTTCAGCTGCACCATGTATCCCAGTCTTCCAATTTGTCACTTGGGTAAGGTCAGGTGCTAGCTACCCCTAATTTCCATGTTATATCAAAACCCTTCAATCATATTATAAAGTGCAATATCCTTCTAATGTTTTCCAGTTTGTAATTTCAACCCACACCAGGCTTTGCTGCTGAAAAACTGTCACCATTTTAATTTCCAGTAACGCTGTGCAGGGCATATTTGTCTCTCCATAAAAAAATTCCAAAAAATCACCACTCGATCAAACTGTCTGAGATGTTCAGCCCTATTCTTGCCTAAAGTACTTTCTGTAGATTTTTCTTTTAAAAAAAAGAACATTTATTTCAAAAGCTTACGTGTCCTTGTTGAGTCATAGTACAAATGAATGAACAAAATATAGATGAAACAAAACATGAACCAATATGGCAAAAATTAAATGAAATGCATATTAATTTCCTTTATAAATTGAGAAATCTGATTGCATTTAAACTGGCATGAAGACACTTACAATGAGGCCAAACAAGTTATAGCACAAAGCAAACTAGGGTGTAGATACACAGAATATTACCTGTTCCATGTTATATGCACATATATGCATACGTGAAAATCTACTGACTATTAATGCAAAGTACATTATTTCTCCCATGGAGAAAAAAAAAAAACAAGAAACCACAACAAAACAAACAAACAGCAGAGTCCTGCATATCCTTTATCTTTCTGGGTGTTGAAAAGTGAGAGAGTACAAACCAGGTTTTACAACAAGGTAACTGCATGCTATAAATTCATATCCATTTTATCTTACAGCAACATTCTCACGTGTCCCTCCTCTCATTAAAGTTAACCTAAATTATCCAGTAATTAAACCAAATTTGAATTCTGAGTCGATATATTTACATAAATATTAATTACTTTAATTAAGTTACACTTTATTTTGAATATGAATTTTAACTTAATTGAATTATTAATTTGAATAATAATGTCTACAAATAAATTCAAAGCAGTTTAACAAATCACTATAATTTCAGCTCTTCAGGACAAACTCTGAGGAAAAAAGAGTTTGGTGTGAGAAGGTGTGGGGGAACACATTAAGCAAATGAACTGTGTGCGCTGCTTAATTAAAATAAGGTTGTGCCCATTCAGTTCTGCAGTGCAGAATTTGGTGTCCATATGAAAAATCAGATTTTTAATTATAGTTGACATTTCAGAACCTCCTGCTGGTTGCTACTTTCTTGCTAAAAAAAGTGACCTCATTCCTGTCACTGTGAGAACTCTGTTATGAACTGCAAACAAGCTTCTATTTGTTTTAGAGTGCTTCACTAAAACTTCATTGTTTAAAACATTTAAACAATATATTAAAATCCTAAATGGAATGTGCTGCTTCTGATTCCAAAAACAGTCTTTTGGATTTTTCTCTTGTGGTAATTGCAGTGAAGAGTCAAGATTTCTGGATTTTGTTCTGGCATCGCCTAGACAATTTTATATTCAAAACTCATTAATTTGAATGGAAGTACCATGCAAAGATGTAAATTAAAACAAGTGCCACCTTTTGCAATTATGGATTCATAACTATTGCAACTCTAAAATGGGTACCACCTACCTGCAAAAAAACCATGTTCTTGCAATGAACTGACACCAGACTGACTTACTATACCTCTTGTAACATAGTGATATTTCCCTTCCTCTTAAAAAAAGAGGAAATACAGCAATGTAGAATGGGCAGATGAAAGGTACTAGATATGCTCTATTACTGTGTGATATCACTGAGAAAGTTTAGGCACAGCATTTGCCAATGACACTGCCTTTGTTTCACCATAGAGTCATAGAATGGTTTGGGTTGGAAAGGACCTTTAATGGTCATCCAGCCCAATTGCCCTGCAATAACCTCTTCTACTAGATCAAGGTTGCTCAGAGCCCCACACAACCTGACCCTGAATATTTCCAGGAAAGGGCCACCTACTACCTCTCCAGGAAGCCTGTGCCAGTGTTTTACCCTCAGCATAAAAAAATTTCTTCCTTAAATCTAGTCTAAACCTATCCTCTCAGTTTAAAACCATCACCCCTGTTGCTATCGCAAGAGTCCCTGATAAAATGTTTGTCCCCATCTTTCTTAAAGCCTCCTTTAAGTACTGGAAGTGGCTCTAAGGTCTCCTCACAGTCTTCTCTTCTCCAGGCTGAAGAACCCCAACTCTCTCAAACCTGTCCTCATAGGAGAGGTGCTTCAGCCCCTCTGTTCATCTTCATGGCTCTCCTCTGGACCCACTCCAACAGGTCAGTCTCTTTCCTGTGCTGGAAATGACTGTTCACCAGAACAGAACAAACAAAACAAAATTCCAAAACCCACACCCCACAAATTTAAAAGGCTCATCCCCGTTTTCCTCTAAAATAACATCAGAAAGAGTTTAATGTAAACATCACCTCCTCTAAAGTGTTTTCTCCTCTTTGTTTAACTACTTGCATGTTTCCCTTAGGATGAGGTATTGTGTAAGTCAAATATTTCTTTGGTAGAATAATTTTGACTTACAGACATCACATAAAAGCCATTTTCCCCTGAATGCTCTCAGCAAACACCACGCTATTTCCTGGCTCATAGTTTCTAAATGCTGCCTTCTTGAATGAGTCGTATCCTAAAGAACCATCTCTTTCCTTCCTGCCAGGAACATAGTCTCACTTGCTCCTTTTCATGTCCACCTGTTTTTTCTTGACTTTTGGTTGGCATCCTCTTTCATCAACAAGATGCTTCAGCCTCGCACACCAAGACATGCAGCTGCAACCAGTAAATCCCCAGGTCCCAGCTGAAACCACTAGGTCAGAGCCCTCTCTGCACAAACTTCCACAAGTCTTAGCACACGTTGCCTTGAGGGGCAATTATCAGTCACTAGTCTGCTTGGTCAGCAAAGAACTATTTAATGGCTCCTTCCCTTCAAGACAATCAGTATACCTGTACTATTAGAAGGCCTTCCAATAAAAATGGGAGAAGTACCGTTCAGCTTAATGGTATTAATACAGACAACACGTGCAAAAGAACATTTAAAGGGAAATTTGAGGAAAAATAAACATGATATGAATAATAAAGTACAATGATGCCATTCCCAGAACCACTGTGGAGGCAAACTACGTACTAGCTTTTCTGACCTTGCTGACAGTTGGACCACATGGAGGTAGAGACCTAATCATAACTACCTTTATTTCTGAAATGCAAAGAAGGCTGAAGGATTGAGTTCACAGCTAACAGCATACAGAGTTCTCTTAGTGTCCAGTATTAGACAGCATTCTATCTAATTGTATCTTACCCAGTAGGTTTGTGAGCCATAGGGCCAAATCTTCTTTCATCGGCAGCAAGTTGGCCTCATGTCTGCTTGCAAGCCACTGACTGTATTGATGCATATCAGAGAGGCCAGGCCCACGTGCCTTCGGGCTCAGAGCAGTGCACATTGCTTATCCACTTGTTGGACCTGCTTCATTATATATAAAATAATAAAAAAAAAAAAGACAAAGAAAAAAGAAAAGTAGTACTTCATATATATCAAATCAAGTTTCGCAGTTTTTCTTTTTAAAAGATAACAACAATAACTATGATTCTAAGAAATGAGATGTCAGACAAACAGATGTGGCTCTAACACATGAATGCAACACCAATGATTGAAGTTTTTTTTTGTTAATGGATCACATTGCAAGTGATTAAATCATAGAGATAAACGTCAACTTCATTTGTACTCACCAAGCTACACATGTTGCCAACAAACATAATCAAATATTCTGCAAGGAATGATTAAAATCAAATCAAAATAAATTAACATTTTACACAAAGGTAACAACTCACTAAGGTGCCTGATCCAAAATCCATTCAAAATAAATGGAAAATTTCAGGGATTTTTGGATCAGGTCTAAGAAAAACATGGGAACAACTGAGTTACACTACTAGAGCAAGCTTACTAACAAGTAACAAAGGCGGTTACCAAATGGAATCAGTCTGTTCTACAGTTCTAGAATAATTTTAAAAAATGTAAGAAACCAACAATCAGACAAATAAAACCCACACCAAATACATTTACTGAATAGCATTACTTCTTCAGAAAGCAGCACAACAGCTAGTGCTGGTCACCCACACTTCCCAGTTGCACCTTTTATACAAATACTCCTCTGCTTCAGTGACGACTTACTGAAACTTAGTTTCAGGTAAGACAATACATCATCTGTTAAATGGAAATACATTCCATACTGGCCTACCTCTTGTTTCATAAAACTCAGCCAGACTGTGTAAAGGTCTCAAGGAACTTTTGAGACTCACTGAAGGAGGAAAAGTGGAAGAAGAGCGAGCTCTGGTTTCAAAGGATGCAGTTTGGTAGATCCAGAGAGTTTAAGATAGTATTAATAGGACACAGGTTTTCAGAATAGAAAACTAGGAAGGATGAGGGAAGTCAGGTGGACAGGTGACAAAAAAATCTTTAGAAGCTGAAAAAGATCCAGGCATCTCTATACTGGAACTAGGTCTGCTTGAAATAGCCCTGAATTGACAACAATGTATGGGTTAATTTGTGAAGCAAGCGTGCAAAGCGAGGACTGCAGACTGAGAAAGTTAATACTGATGAAGAGTCTCCACTGAGAACCCTGAATAATCACATACAGTCCAACCTACCCCCTGCTTAAATTTTCTTTAATTTGGTTTCTGAACACCCTTCCCCACTTCTTCTCCAAAGATGTGCCCTTCATTTTAGTAAAATAATGTCTTGCTAGATTCAAAGCAACAAAATTTCTATGTTGGATGTTTAAAATAATTTGTTTTTAAAAAAATCAGCCTTCAAGGAGCAGAGTGCAATTTGTTACCTGCACCTCCTATCACAAATTCTGCAAGTGATATTGTGATTCAGTTACCAAAAGCTATCAAACTCTTAATCATTCTTTATGCAAACACTGACCACAACTGAACTTCCAGGTTTAACTTAAGCCTCCACGATACTTCAGTGCTGAAGTACCTAAGCTTCATTAAAACATTTATCTACTTCATCAATTATAAAAGTCCATACACTAAAAATTAAAACTTTATCAAACGCTAACTGGGATCTGTGAAGAAGCTGAACTAAGATAGTCAGGTGAAGGTGACAGCAGTTGGGTCCTGAGCTCCTTCAAGACCCCCACCTGTAGTCAAGAGCTCTTGATTCTTCAGTCAGATACCAGCAACTCAACTCCTCAAAATGTCTTAACATATTTATTCTCTGGTGAGCAGGAGTAAAGTTTATTCACAACTTAGCAGTGAGGAATTTGCTCAGAGAAATGGACTAACTTGCCACAGAGATGGACAGTAGCACTGGAGGATACTTCCATACAGCTGAGGCAAGCCTCTTTGGCTCCAACAACTATTCCATCCTTTCCTTTTGGCAGGCATAAAGTATGAACAAAGTAGCAAAAATCAAATTGGTTTTCCTAATCTCACTACTTTCTAACAGCAACATCAAACCATCCTATACACAGCTCTTTAAAACTAGCCAACACAAACATGTCAGATATTTTATAGAATGTTACGCTTCTCTATAAGCTGCGGAGACTGACGTGAGATACACACAAGCATTTTCAAAACTTACCCAAATGATTTGTTCCTCAAAAAGCAACTTCTTCCCCCTACTATTCTGAAGGCAGACAAGGAAAGGTCTTTACTTTTCATTTGGTTTTGTTACAAGTCATATTATGCAGCGCAGCCTTTTTTTTTTTCCACCTCTCTCAGTAACAGGAAGACATCTCAAGTTCTTAGACTTATTGTCTGGCTAAAGAATTCAGTGTGGGATAGTTCACAGTGCGCTCAGTGACATGTAACAGGTTCAACACACTGAAAGGTTATGTTTCTCTCTGCTTCATCCTACCAAACAGTGAAGTTTTTATTTTGCTTAACAGTAGTACATTTAGTTTTCTGTGCATTGTAGCTCACGGCTTGTGTTTTGCCAGCAGTGTAACTTACACTACCTGCTGATTGTTGGCAGTGATCATCAGGTGAAAGCAACGAGAATCAAACAAGTAATCTTCTGTAATTCCACTGGCTTTTGTTGGGGTTAACTGGTAGAACAAAAGGGATAGACTCTGTATTTAAAACACACAGCAAGCAAAGACTGTTTAATCCAGAAAGAAAAACTGGCCACGCAATTAAGCACTCACAGTTGCAGATCCCTGGATTCAATTCCATTTCCTATTCCAACCACCTTCCTTACCTGTAAAATTGTGATAATGGTAGTCTTCAGCAAAATCAAGCATAATCAGGAGTAAAAATTTTTTTCTATATAGTAAAAATGTGTATACAAAAGTGTGCGTGTATGCATAGATAAACATACACAGAAAATACACATGCTCCAACCTATGGATTAATCATGAAAAATAGTAACCTTTTACTCCAAATCACCCATCCAGTTCCAGCATACATATGTAACAGTTTATACTGAGTAGTTCCTGGCTATGCAGTCCTCTCTAGATAACATGAGTTTCATTGTCGCTTCAGCCTTATTCCTAATTACATTAGTTCTCAAACAAAAGGAGGCCAGAACCACTCCTTTTAACTTACTCCTAGATACAGTCCTTCCAGGCCAGCGATGAAGAAGTCTTGATGAATCACTTAGTCTTTATGACTTGGCTTAAGAATTAGCATAGAAATTAAGGATCCAGCAAAACAAGCATTTTGCTTTGTATTCCGTTAGAAAAGAGTAAGATGATGTTAGGAGG
>BJBW01019066.1:0-10603 GCA_004320125.1 Scolopax mira | reverse complement strand
CAGGAAGAGTGTGACCAGCAGATGGAGGGAGGTCATCCTGCCCCTCTGCTCTGCCCTGGGGAGGCCCCATCTGGAGCACTGGGACCAGTTCTGGGCTCTCCAGTTCCAGAAGGACAGAGAACTGCTGGAGAGGGTACAGCAGCGGGCTACAAAGATGATGAGGGACTAGAACATCTCTCCTACAAGGAGAGGCTGAGGGACTTGGGTCTTTTGAGTCTGGAGAAGAGAAGACTGAGGGGCATATGATCAATGCTTTTAAATACTTAAAGGGTGGGTGTCGGGAGGATGGGGCCAGTCTTTTTTCAGTGGTGCCCAGAAACAAGACAAAACAAGAACAGGCACAAACTTGGACATATGAAGTTCCACCTAACCATAAGAAAGAACTTCATCACATTGAGTGTGGCAGAGCCCTGTAAGAGGCTGTCTCTTGAGACATTCCAAACCTGCCTGGACACGTTCCTGTGCTACCTGCTCTGGGAGCCCCTGCTTTGGCAGGGGGTTGAACTAGATGATCTCCAGAGGTCCCTTCCCACCTCATAGCATTCTGTGATAAGAAGCAACCCAAGCCTGGTTCCTGCCCCCCGTCTATCCCATAGCCTCAAGCTTTAGGATGAACTTTCCTCTGCCTTCCTTCCCACAGAATATGACATCGTGGGCTACCATGACAAAAGCCAGCTTTCGACCAAGGCCCTAGACGTGCTTCAGACGGGGAAGAGCATTTGTGAGGGATATGCTGAGCTCTTTGAACAAATGTGCAGGTAAATGAAACTCAGAAACGTTCAGTGCCAGGGAGAGTTAACATTCATTGTCATCTCTGTGCCTTGCCTTTGCCTTGACTGATGTGACTTTAAGCAGGATGTGGAACTTTAGTTTTCAAGCCATGCTGTGGAAAAACAGCAAGTCCTAGAAAGGTCAATTTTGCTTCCTCCTCAGTCCTCCAACCCCCCCACCCCCCCAGCATAATTTACTTTGTGCCATCTGCTGAGCTTCGCATTGCATTAACATAATGGCAGATGAAAACACAGAGCTAATTTTGTTAGAAGAGGCCAGGTTTTTCCTTTGAGTACTGCATGTGAAGGTTAAAAGCATGGCAAGACTCAAAGAAGGAGGAGTGTGGTCTCCAACATGCTCCCCATGCAAGAGGTAGGTTCAGTCCCAGAAGGAGCTTTCTCAAAACCTTCTGGAGATGCCTTTTCCCCTTCTGCTATGGAATTACCATGGGGTAATTCTCAACATTTATCACACACCACTGACAGCAGTCAGCCCCAAAGCCCATCACCCTTGAGGCCAATACTGTAATTCCCATTTTATAGACGTCAGCATTTAATAACTAAAAATCTGCCTACAAAACCTTGTAGCACAGGCAGCACAACCCCCCTTCTCCTTCCCATTTCTCCCACCCAGCAAAAGAAGGAGAGACACAAGAAGCAACAGGTTGGTTTAGAGGAGTAGGGAAGGCAATGAAGGCGCTTGGTAAGTTTGGTACCAGCCTTACGTTGAAGGGTGGTCCAAGAAGAGTCAAAGTGGACCTGATGACTCCAGGACACAAAGTTGGAAGGGGCTTCCTAACACCAGAAAGTCATAGTATGTGGCTTGCACAGCAGCTCTCCCAAGGAGAACCTTCTCAGCACAACACAGCTATGGAAAAAAATTAAAGGCCAGTTATTAATCATCACATGTAAGTAACAACTGGCTTTCCACACCATGCAATATGATTTGGGAAGGTTTTCACCGCGGAACAAATAAAATCTACAGGCAAAAGGACAGATTTCTTTAAAAAAATACTATTACTACTGTGCCAGATGCTAATGTGGTGCACACTTCCAACCAACAACATACCCCACAGTATCTGATCTTGTTTTCTAAAGAGTAAAATACAGAAATAGGATGATGAAGTATGAATTCATAACTGTGTCTTATGCAACAGTTATTAGCAGTTAGAAGTAGGGGAAAATTGCATCTGTTCATTAAAAAGCATATGTTTAGTTCATTAAAACATTAATCTTTCCAAGGATATCTTTTACTATTTAAAGGCTCTGTTGATTTACTCTTCATTCCACAGTTCCAGGTTGATTATTCATTTTGCAAGTCGGGAAGCCTCTCAGTCATCCAGCCCGTTACTTTTGTCAGCTCCTTTCCTGAAAAACTATAACCAAAGACACCTTTTTCTTCTAATGGGATCTCCTCATCCCTTCTTCTTGTGCACCGTTCAAGTTTTACACTGAGTCTAAGCATAAAGGCAAAAGGCAAAGAGCCATCTCCTTATATAAAGGTTTTTCAGAGACAAGTTTCGGGAGGGGAGAGGGGGGGAATGAAAGGAATAAACATTCCTTTTATTCCTAGAGCCTGTTGAGGCAACTTTAACAAACAAGCCAATTTGCCAGTCACCAGGATTCGCCCCAAAAGTCCCGCTGAAGTCAACGGCTGACACTGATTGAGTCCTACTTGTCCCAGTGCCAGCAGGGAGGAGACACAGCGCTGTCAGCTCCGAGCTCTGCTCTGGCAGCCAGACTTCCTCCTGTTAAATCCACCCCCCCACCCATCACAGAGGAAAGGTGGGCAAGCACAGGGGGAAGCTGGCCACCACAAAACATCAGTTTCCAAACACCAGGCGTAAGAGCGATGAACGGAAAGATAGGCTGCTGATATTTTAGCAGTTGTTTATCAAGAGTTGGCTTCTCGACCTGATTCATGAACTCAATTTAAGGCAAAACCCAACAGTCCAGACTCGGGGAGGAAATCCCTTCCCAATGAAGGTAAAACAACTATTTGCACTTGAGAGGTGTCAGCATCACCTTTGGGGGCAAAGCTGACCTTGCTCCCCACACTGGATCTGACCACTTACCTGCTCCTTATTCATAATTAGGATTAATATTCCTAATATTAGGAATAATTACCTGCAAATAATCCAGGTTTCACATCCTCTTGCTTTTCCTGTTTTCTACAGTCAGTAGCTTTCCTCCTCTTCAGGCACAGGAGTGTACCCACACCCACCACAAGCATAAAGCATTCTGTCTCCCTCTGGAGAAGCAAGATTTGCTTCCTTTTTAGATGAAATCATCAAAGTCAACCTGAAATCAAAGGGAAGAAGGTGCCATTGAATTGCAGTGACACCCGTAGCTAGATCCAGATGATTTCCTCCTCCTTTGGGAGCAGAACAGCAACTTAGCTTTTAACCTCCTTGCTGCACCGAGCAGATTTTTGCCAACTGTTTCTTAATTCCGTTCTTCCAGTCCACCTTGCAGTGAGGTCCTCTTCTACCATCACATTGCTACTTC
The DNA here is from genome assembly GCA_004320125.1 of Scolopax mira. Lineage (NCBI taxonomy): Eukaryota > Metazoa > Chordata > Aves > Charadriiformes > Scolopacidae > Scolopax > Scolopax mira. Next base: position 7,325 of record BJBW01019066.1, on the reverse strand, counting down.
GAGTATTTCTGGAGTGCTTTCTCAATCTTCTCTCTGCCTGGTTAATTTATCTGTGTAAAGTCATTGGGACGAAAACGGGGACGCGGTCGCTCTGTTCATCGATACGGGATTGCTCTCTTATGTGATGGCTTTTTGTCTGCCCGTTATTAGAGAGACCACCGTTTGAATGTTCTGGTCTTTCTTCTGGGAACTTTGAATACGTCCAGGCATGAATTCTTCTCCTTAGCTCTGCTAAGGTTTGCTGTAAGCGAGACCACAGGGAGAACGAAGGGCGGAACTTGTCCCTTAATGTTCCCCCTGAATATCCCAGCTAACAAGAATGTCTGGAGAAGCCCAGAAGGATTAGGCACCAATCCCCATGAAATTAGTGGGAATTCGGTACTTAGCTCCTGGTAGGCCCCTCTCAAACTCCCAGGATCAAATATTCCTGAAAGTTGCCGGGCCAGCTCCTGGTCTCAGTTACACCATGTAAATCCAAGCTCTCACCAATCTTGTCCGTGGAGTTGCTCCAGATTTACTGCCCAGCTCCACGTTAGCATTTGGCTCGCAGGCGACTGCGGGCTGGCAAAGCCTTTACAGACCACCTGCGACACCCAGGTTTCTCAATGGCATTCCTTCCAGTCTTGCCACGGTCGCCGGGAATACCTCGCGTGACGGGCAGCGCCTCGTAACGGCCCACGCTAAACCGGGGCTGGCTTGGACTTCTCCCTTCTCCTCTCGGCTGGTCAGCTCTCACAGGATGGGGGTCCTGGCCCTAGAATTCGGTCTTCTCCCGGCAGGTTACCCAATGCGAGCTCCCAGCTGGCTCTCAATCAGCCCTCTGCGGCTGCAACTCTATTTTTGTCAAGAATTGAAGAAAAGAATTAAAGAATTTCACTTGAGGCAATGAGGTAACTACTTGAGGCAATGAGAAGCTGAAGCGACCACCTCCCCCTTTAAACCAGAACCATCTCTGGTTTTTTTTGCTGTCCCTCCCTCCCTCCGAGCGTTGCCAATTACCAGCCGGGATCCGTTACCAGACCTTGACATCTCAACAGCCATGCTAATTACCTTCCCCAGAAATACCACTTCTCTTCTGAGTTCAGCCCACATTATGCAGACAATCTTGCTCTCGAAGCACGCGCAGTTTATTACTTCAGGTACCTGTTCCATCTAATGCGCTTTTCAATGAGGAGGAAAAAAATGTCAATACCATCCTACACAGAAGACAATCCTCTAAGTGAAGCAATTTTAGATTAATGCTGAAATAACACGCCAATGTTAGAATCCATTGCTATCAACAGCGGAGAGCTTATTAACACAGTGCCTAATTAAATCTTATTTACACATCAACACGGGTATTCATTATTTTTTTTATAGAGAGACTAATCATTTGTACCCCGGACAAGCACAGGCTCACTCTTTAAGGAAACTAAATCAGCATCCACAATCCCGTGAGGTCTAAGATGTCTTAGTTGGTGTCAAACACGGGGCCTACCGTCACAGAGGGAACACAAGCATGAACAGACGCACTTTTAATTTATAATTACACGGGCTAATTGTGGACAGCATCAAAGGGATTCCACTGAGTAACAAGACAGAGAGCAATTAAGCCCACTTCGTCTTTGTCATCCTCCTCTAACGATGTTGAATTGATGGTGCATCAGGCAAAAAAGAGAGGGAATATGCAAAATCTGGAAGAGAGAAGCCCCTTCCTCCCATGGGACGCTCTCTCCAAGGAGGCACCTAAGGAGGTGCCAGAGCTGGTCCACAGCACTGAGGTTCTGCAGACATGCTGAACTTCACTCTTTTTTTTTTTTTTTCCCTTCCACAAAAGCACAAAAGAGAAGTTTCCCACTACATCCTGTTGTTTCCTTTTTAGCTTTGCAGGAATCCAGTGCATGAAGCTATCAGGATACTCTAAGGGGTACGGGTACAAGATGGGGCAGACCTTCACGGGGGACTCCAACCATGCCTGGAACGCCGTTTACCTTGATGGAAGGTGGCATTTACTTGATAGCACCTGGGGAAGTGGTGCTGTCGATGATTCTTTCACCAAGTTCACCTTCAGGTAAAGAAACCATCCTCTGTATTAACACATAAACCTACCCCAAAAGGTAGAAGAAAGCAATAAGAATAACCCATGAATCAGGAGGGTTGCAGGGGATAGTGCAATTTGATAAAATACCTCACTAAGGGTATTTATTAGCTGAGCACTTGCCCTGGAGATGGAAGACCAAAGCTCAGGTTCCTTCTCTGCCTGGAGTATTTAAAACCCACCGACCTGGGTTTCTCAGCAGCCCAAAACACCCTGACTCCCTCCTGCTGAACCCACTACCACTGTGCAGGGGAAGAATTAACTATTTATAATTACTCATTTTCCTTTAACCCCTTCCTTTTTCTTCTTCCAGGTACAACGAATTTTATTTCCTCACTCATCCGGCTCTGTTCATTAACAGCCACTTCCCAGATAACAGCAACTGGCAGCTTCTTAAACCAACCCTGGTGCTGAAAGATTTTGAGAACAATATGCTGCACAAAAGCAATTTCTACACGTTGGGCCTGTTGACTGCACAGCCAGGGACAACCATCATCCAAACAGGTACCACCCCACCAAGGGGAAGCTGCAGAGTATCCTTCCTCACACAGCTCTGCATCCCCCACGCGCCGGCATGCCTGTACTGAATTACCTTGCCAGCTTGGTTCTGGCAAGCAGAGCACGCTCCAAGCTCTTGGGGCAGAGAAGGGTCTTTTTATTTATTTATTTTTCTTCCTTCCTTTCTCCTTTTTTCTTGCTTTTTGTTTGTTCAAGCTGTAGGAAAAATTGTTGTAGCCCCCCGGTCTAAAAGAAAGCCTCAGGCAGCAGCTGAGGATGTGTTAACCTACCAGCCAGCATCCGTGGTGCAAAATGAGAAGTACGACTATTATTTATTAGCAGCTCTGGCTTGAAACACGAGATTAAAACCTTTTACAACGTTCCAGAAGTTTGACTTGATGGATGATGGATAAACAGGCACTTCTTTAGGTGACACTCAGCACCACGATTAAATCCAGTGGCTCTTTTAACACAAAACTTTTGGGGTAGCACCACGGAACTACGGGGCCCACATTTAGGACCAGCTTCCTCAGGTTTCAGAAGAGCTGCAGGAATCCAACTGAAAAGTTAATTTATGAATGTTAAGAGCACAGAGTTAAAACTTCGAGGCAACAGCAATTTGGGACTTGAAGTTGCCTTCAAGCTGTTTGGGAACAGGCTCATAGGGAGGTCGATTATCTCCTATCTACATACTGGAGGGTTCCTGCACTTTTCTCTGAAGCTTCTTGGAACAGCTACTGGACTAGCAATCAGGTCTAATCACATCTAATTAAGCCCCCCCTTGAGCACGCAGGCTGACAGTCCTTTCAGTTGTGTTTCACCCAGGCTTTCATATTCTATAGGAAGACAGCTCCATTTCAGTGTATGCCAAAATAGGATAAACACACGCCTCCAAAACAAAGGCCTTCACCTCGTTCTTTTTGAGGGACACTGGTCCAAACAGACAGCTGACAAGCTGTGACCTCTCAGTTGCAGCTCTTTATTTTGCTATTAGAGAAGCAGCAATTTATTGGGACAGATTAGTCTTCCCAGAACAGGGTGTACAGGCAAAAAATACACCAGGACTCTGATGTGGTTTCTTCTCTTTTGTATTTCATAGAAAATGGAAAGGCCTCTGTATCGGTGGATTGCCGTGCTGCCACATTGTTTAAGTATGAGCTGAAGGGAACAGAAGAACACGGCTTAATGACTTTGAAAAAACATGGGATGAAGCTGGATATCTACCCCCAGAAGACAGGGAGCCACAAGCTGCAGATCTTTGCCAAGCCCTCCAAAGCCTCACAAGATGTCTACGAATGTGTGTTGGAATACGTGGTCGAGTGCGAGTCTGTGAACAAGGCCGTGTGTTTCCCAAAAGACCTGAGTCAACCTGTTGGACCAAGCTGGTTCACAGAGCGGCAAGGGTTCCTGAGGCCCTCACACCCCGACCCCATCATTCACACCAACGATGGGCGGTGTTCTCTCACCTTCACCCTGAGCAAAGACATCAGCGTCCTAGCCCTGCTGCACTCCGACAACAGCAGCCTGACCGAGGACATGAGAAGGCGGCACATCATGCAAATCCATCGCAGGAACCAAATCGAGCTGAAGATCCACCTCCCCCACGCAGGGAACTTTGTTCTGAAAATCTATGCCAAGAAGAAGTCCGATCCTGGCAACTACGACTACATCTTCAACTACCTCATCACCTGCCTCAACACTGAAGTGAAGTGGCCAGCTTTCCCCCAGGTTTTCAAAAAGTGGGCGGAAGACTATGAGATACTGGAGCCGCTCTCCGGCCGGCTGCCGGCGAACCGCAACGTCCAGTTCAAACTCAAGATGCACGGGATAGCAAAGGTGCTAGTCCAAGCTGATGACACCTCCCCGCTCACCCAGAGCAGAGGCTGCTGGGAGGGGACCTGCAACACGGCGGGATGCAGGGAGGTGTTTGTGATGGTGCAGGAGAACGCGAACCACAGCTTCTACTCGCACGTCCTGAAGTACGAAGTTGAGTCCCAATAACAACCCCCTCTTTGCTCTTTCACTCACCTGCACGAACCAACCTTTCCGACATGCCCAAAACCAACACAGCTTTAGGATGGCTCATTCTTCTTGATCAAATCTCTTCTTTCAGCAAATCCAGGACGACGCTCGCAGGCTTTTGCAAGACCGAGGGCTCAAAGAAGTTCAAAGCAGCGGAAAATCCTGTTATGAAGGGAGTAGCAGTGGAAGAAATTAAGTAAAACCCTCACCCACGTTTCAGTAACACTGCCCAGACAGACATCTTGAAGAAAACAACTGACATGTCTGTCCAGAGGTCACCCAGCATCAGCAGTGATCGCTGGCTTCCAAGTTATGGACCATAAGAAAAGTCTTACGATGGCCATTCTGAGAAGAATCCAGCTAGTTGTGGGGCAGGACACAGAGAGCACACCCTGGTTTTGAGCAGCAATATTGGACACGATGAGCTTCAGGATATTTAAGCTGAGTTTCTGTCTATCTTTAGTCAAGTTGCAAAATCCACCCCAGGAGACAGAAGCGTTAGGAAGGAGATACAACGTCAAGTTTTCTCGTGCACTTCATTGTCTTACAAGTTTCACCAATACTGCGAAATGACTTTTTACACTATCTCTTTAATGTAACAAAAAAAAAACCTAATCATTTTTACCTTTTTATATTTGAATTAAATTTGAATTTTAAACACTTTTTTTTTCTGCAGCATTAGCTCTGTAATCATATCTCAAGCATATAGGTGTTTCTGTAACTACAACTACTGTAAAATGGAGAATAAAGTTCTCAAAAAATAAATCAATCACTCCTTACTCCAACTTGTCTGTGGAATACTGCAACTAAAGAACTGGAGGGGTTGTGGGGAATAGCAGGCTGAGTGACCTTATTACCACGTAAAAACCCTGTGATTTAGTGCTGTACTCTTGGAAAGGCCCGACATGCACAAGGCAAAGGGGGCCTTCTGGTGAACCTCACAAACACACAGTGTAAGATCAAGCCACGTTTTCACGACTGATTCAGATGTTCGTAAGTGTTAGCATGACCCAAGAGATATTACTATGTTTGAGCTTGAATTTTAAATAAATCTGTTATGGTTTTGCATTCTGTTTCATTGACAAATTATACAAGCTCCTCTTTGGAAGGTTGCTGTGTTTTCCACACAATATACATGGGTTGTTCCTACACCCATCTCCTCCTCAGCAACCCGGGGGAGCAGGAATTATACTCGATGGCACAGGGCTGCCCATCCCTGCCTCCCATCCCTTCAGCATTACTCCTTCCACCCCAGCAACCAGGGTTAAGCCTCCACTGAAAGCAAGTTGGGTGAACATGCGGGACACCCAGAGCTGTAGTCAAGTAGCAGAACCCTCGGTTGAGGACATGAGTTGCAAGTATGAGCACAACACATGAGCTACCAAAACTTCCTCTGGGAGTACAGCAATGTTTTGGGGTCCTCTTTGTACCTGGAGACAAGGAGGCTCCATACGTGACATAAAAGTCAGTTTTAAGTTCTCCTCTTCCAAACAGTTTAGTGTCTTTTCCCCTCAAAAACCAGCGGCAGCAGCTCCTCCCTGCAGTAAGACTAACCAAAGCCTTGTAGCCCAGTGGGCATCCACTCCAGATGGCAACAGCGGGGATGCAAGACAGACCGAGGAGTTTTTTTGATTGCCTAGGACTTTGAAGGCTAAAGCAAGCCTTGTCTGTAAGCACAGACAGCCCCGGTTTATTTTGGTGCCCAGCAGAACATTCTTTTTTCTTAGATTCCCCTTTTTCAGATCAAGGAGGATGCATTTCAGTAGCTTTCACACTACAGGTCAAGCCCATTGAGTCAAATGCACCACTTCTTACAATGGGAGGATAAGGAAACATCCCAGAGAGCTTAGCAACTGAAGAAAACTACTTTTTTTCCCCATAGAACAGGGTGAAGGATACCAAAATACATGCATTTTGGGCAACTGGCTGTTGGCTGAGGCACACACAAAGAGACACGGGGAGAGGGCAGCTGTGGGAAAGGCTCCTTGTGCAGGGCTACCCAGGGAGGAAGTCAGCTCCTCTTCTCACACTCCCCCTCACAAGGTCTCTCCCCCACCCCACACACTCTATTTCTGTCTCAAGACAGAATCATTACCCCGGGTAGAGGGGGAAAAACCATCCCAGGAGAGTAGAGAGACTGGTTTATACACTATTGCCCCCTGCACAAGGCTGCCCATCTGCCCTTAAAGACAGACAAGACTGATTTAACCCCTTGAAGTAAAGAGTGACCCAAAGCACCCTCACACCCCTGGGAGAACACATGGAGCGCACTGAATCATAGAATGATATGGGGTTGGAAGGGACCTCTGGAGATCATCTAGTCCAACCCCTGCCAGAGCAGGTCCACCCCCCCACAGGGGGTCCCACAGGAACGTGTCCAGGTGGGGTTTGAACGTCTCCAAAGAAGGAGACTCCACCACTTTCTGGGCAGCCTGTCCCAGTGCTCTAACACTTTCACAGCAAAGAAGTTCCTCCTCAAGTTTAGGTGAAACTTCTTATACTCAAGTTTGTGCCCATTTCCTCTTGTCCTGTCCCTGAGCACCACTGAGAAAAGACCAGCCCTGTCCTCCTGACACCCACCCTTGAAGTATTTGTACTCATTAATTAGATCTCCCAGGGCCTGCAACACGGTTCATACACTTTGAAGAGGCTGGGCTAGTTCAACCAGAAGTGCTGCAAATAAAACTCCACGTTTTTGTTTCAAACAGAAAGCGAACATCTGGCTCAT
>BJBW01019062.1:0-24777 GCA_004320125.1 Scolopax mira | reverse complement strand
CCAGGAATGGGGCATCCACAGCTTCTCTGGGCAACCTGTTCTAGTGTCCCATCACCTCACAGTAAAGAATTTCTTCCTAATATGTAGTCTAAATCTCCCCTCTTTCAGATTAAAAACATTACCTCTTGTCCGATCACTACACTCCTCGATAAAGAGTTTTCTCCCCATCTTTCATGCAGGCCTTCTCTAGGTCCTGGAAGGCTGCTGTAAGGTCTTTACAGAGCCTTAGCTTCTCCAGGTTGAACAACTCAGCCTGTCCTCACAGGAGAGGTACTCCAGCCATCTGATAATATTTGTGGCCATCCTCTGGACTCATTTCAACAGGTCCATGTCCTTCCTGTGTTGAAGGCTCCAGAGCTGGACACAGCACTCCAGCACCTCCCTTGACCTGCTGGCCACGCTTCTTTTGATGCAGCCCAGGATGTGGTTGGTTTTCTGGGCCACCAGCACACACTACCAGCTAGTATTGAGCTCCCCATCCACCAACACTCCCAAGTCTTTCTCCTCAGGGCTACTCTCCATCCATTCTCTGCTCAGCCTGTATCTGTGCTTGGGACTGACCTCCCCTGGGTGGGGTGCAGGACCTTGCATTTGGCCTGGTCAAACTTCATGAGGTTTGCATAGACCCACTTCTCAAGCCTGTCCAGGTGCCTCTGGATGGCATCCCTTCCCTCCAGGGCGTTGACCATGCCACACAGTTTGGTGTTGTCAGCAAACTTGCTGATGGTGTTTATACACTACCTACTAGTACATGGCCTTGACTGAGTAACATTCGTTTCAGTACAAGATAAAAGTACTGAACTATTTTTGTTTTATCTCTTTTTTTTTTTAAATTATTTTTCATGCTTTCAAATGGCAATTTCTTGCATGCTGGTTAGGTTGCATATAGTGTGTTTTTTAAGAAAAAATTTCCTAAAGCTTGTTCATTCCCTGCCATTGTGGAGAAAAACCTGAACAACCCCCAAAAAAACCCAACACAAAAAAACCAACAACAAAAACTAAAAAGCCCCACCAAAAAACCCTGAACATATTAAGAACAGAAGTTCAAACCATGTAAAACTTTCTCTGCTTTTGAGTGAAGAGACGACTTATTCCCTTTGGAAGAACAAAAAAAATCTCAGTTGGCTAATTTTAGGTATTGGGTGTATTTTAGATGTGGCCTCAATAGATGAAGATCCCAAAGATAGTGATGTACAGTGAGAATAGTTTTCTCTTTTCTTTATACATGGTTTGGTAGGTTTTATAGTTTCTTATACTTAGCTGATAAGTGTTCATTCTTTTTTTTAAGTGGGAAGAGATAGAGCCGCTATAAATGTATTTTCTTTTTGAGTTGGATCAAATAAAGTGACTTTTTTCCAGTAGAAAACTGGAAAAAAAAATAACAGGTTGCTTCTGTTCAGAAGTAGTGAAAATACTCTGTGCTTATATAACTTACCAAAAGTATGAACCACAGAAGACAATTCTATATAAATGCCTGCTGGGCTAATCATCTTGGTGCAGTAGTTAAATTTGTTGAAGAAAAAAGTTGATGTAACTTTCAGATAAGATTTCTTGAATCTCCTTGGAATTTACTTTTATTTTAGCTAGGGGTTTGGTTTTGTTTGTTTTTTGTTGGTTTTGGGGTTTTTTTTGTGGCGATGTGTGTGCATGTGCGTTGCTTGTTTTACCTTAGTCAATGAGTGTTGTTAGGATGGTAGAAGGAGAGTAAACTGAAATTGATAACCATTCAGTGTGAGTTTGATTTTTAAGGCAGGAAGGACACCTCTGGAGAATATCTAGTCCAACTTCCTGCTCAGGGCAGTTTGCTCAATGCTGTGTCCAGTTGGGTTTTGAGGATCTTTAGGGATGGGGACTCCCACAGCCTCTTTGGGCAACCTGCTCCGGTGTCTGACCATCTTCACAGTAGAAAAATGCTTTATGTTTGGATGGAATGTCATTCCATCTACTGTATTTCAGCTAGTGCTCATTGCCCTTGTTGCCCCGTCACTGCACACCACAGACAAGACCTTGGTTCCCTCTTCCTTACTCTTCTCATCAGGTGCTTATACACACATAGATCTCTTCAAGCCTTCACTTCTCCAGGCTGAGCAGTCCCAGCTTGCTCAGATCTCCTCATATGACAGGTGGTCCAGTCCCTTAATCATCTTTCTGATCTTTCCTGAGACTTGCTCCAGGTGAGGAGCTCAGCACGCAACCCATCACTTCTGAGCAGAGGAGAAGAATCATCCCTCTCAACCTGCCAGCCACCTTCTGCCTGATGCTGCTTAGGAGGCTATTGTCATTCTTTGCTCCAAAAGTGCATTGCTGTAGTGTCCAACTTGGTATCTGCTAGGATCCATAGGGCATTTTCCATATATCTTCTCTTCAGCTGGTCAGCCCTCACCATGTACAGGTGCATGGGGTTTGCATTTCCCATTGTTGAAATTCATACAGATCCTGTCAGCTTCCTGACAGGGTCTCCACCCTTCTGAATGGCAGCACAACCCTCTGGTGCATCAGCCACTCCTTCTAGTTTTATGTTGTCTGCAAAAATGTCATGGCTTTTGTGTGTAAAGATTAAACTTTTGTCTCTATTGCAGAAAGAGTGAAAAGGCCTTGAGGCTGAGACTGCTGGGTGCTGATCAGCTCTTGGTTTTAGAATGGCTGATTACCAATTATAAATTTCTTTTTTTTTCCTTTTTTTTCACTAGACTTTGTTCCACAAAAATGCCTAAGGTCTTGTGGTCAGATACCCTGACTTTCTTTGGTGAATATTTCTTGATGTCCTATAGGTGATGTCAATAAAACTAAATTGATTTTGTTAGCTGTGTAGCATAGATAATGATCTGTTGCCCACGTTAATGCTCCTAAATCAGATCTTTTCCACTTTGAAATGTATTATTATTAGAGTTACTATATATAGGCTTTTGCTTCAAAATGACTTTCTATGAATATATGTTGTAATTACCTTAAAAAGTGGGATATACTTCTAATTTCTGCATGGAATTATGTTACTGCAGTAGCTGAGATCCCACTATTTTTAAGGAATTGATTCATTTCCTTCAAGGAGCTTGTTTTTTCTCAGGTGGGAGGGGGAGATTGGAACATAAGTGATAGGAGATTGGAAATAGGCTTTTGCTAATTTTTTGCACCATCCAATAAACTCAACCAGGTTTCACAGAACTAGTTACCCCCAGTAAATACAAGATAACAATGCTTACAATTTTATATTAATAGCTATTTTTACTTTACTGTGAGTGAACAAATGAAGTGGCATTTTAAAACTCTTTTTATCTATTTTTATGTTACCTTTAACAATACTGTTGAGGATCTGAAACTTATTTTACTACATGTTCTCTCCCTACTTGTGACATGCTTGTGTTAGTGGCCTTCCTGTAATATGGAGAGATCACTTGAGAGGGTCAATCGAGGCCTGCAAGATGTCTTACTCATGAATGGGTACTTCAGGGAAAGTCCAGTTAGCTTCTTGTCTCTTAGGGATATGATGCTGAAGATGCTTCAGCTGTGTAAGATTTATTAAGTGGGAAGGAGGCTGTTCAGATGCCTGCTATGAGACAGTGTGTGAAAGGAATTTACTGGTTGAGATGGCAGGTAACAAAGGAGAGCAATAGATAAAAACCTTGGTTGGTAGAGCAAGGTTTTTACATGGTAGTGAGTAGGGATTGCGAGGCTGAGGGATGCATTATTTCTGGATGTGGCCACTGAGAGGGCACATCACCAGCTTGATGGGCCATGTCTTGAAGTTTAACAGCCTCAGCACCCCACATGTGGCAGATGCCTTAATAAGAGGCACTTTGTACTTGGGATGGGGCTGAGATTATGTTGGCAGGGAATCTGCATAAATCTCGAATGCATCAGTCCTGCTGCCAGCTGGGAGGGATAGAGGAACTGAAGTGATCTAAATTTCTCCTTTTTTTGGTGCATCTCCAGTTTATTTTTTGGCTTCTCACTGAATTTCAGTAATTTGGTGTGTGAGTATTTTAAGGCTCTCCAGGACAAAGCTAAGGAACTTATTTTAAAGGCCTAATCTCTTTGCCTTTATCCTGAAAGGAATTAAGGGCATTCTCACTAGGCCTCTCATCAGGGTGCATTCACAGAAATCAGGAGCTGTTTCTCAAACATGTTCTTAGCTGTCCATAACTAAGCACATGCTTTCAGTTCATCTTGGAGCAAAGGCCAACAACTGAGTTTGAGCCTGACAGAAAGGGTTTAATCTGACCTGGGTGACTGTGCATCAAGAAGCACTCACACTGTAAGGGCTGTAAGTGGATCAGGAAATTGTTCACTTCACTGTTTTTTTGCAACCTTCTGTCCCTCTGTGCATTCCTCACTGTGAGCATAGCTGGCATAAACACACATGAACCCATCACTTCTACTTATGCACTTGGCATGCAAACAAGATGAACTTGAAGTGCAGAGATCAGGAACTCAAATGTGCGTAGGAAACTCATCCCTCTAGAACAGTTAGTCTAAGGCAGGTTATTCTGCAATTTGTTAAACTTCAGACTGAGGTTTTTAGAAACACAGACACTCTTAGCAGTCAGCCTGGCAGTGGAGCAAAGACCTGGTGCAGAGTAGACAGATGCTGTTTCTGGGAATCTGGGCTTGGGACAGACTTAGAGACTAGTGAGGTGACAGGTATCTGCACAGAGAAGATAAAATTGTTATTGGAGATGTAAATAGTGTGTTATCTACTTCGTGAAAACACAAACATGAAAAATAAACTGGGGGGAAGAGAACAAAAAGTAGGTACTGCATGTTAATTAAGATTGGTAATATTAATAAAATATTAATGATGATAGGGTAAAAGAAGAGTTCATCTGAAATGTTAATATGAAGCACGACTTCATCAAAGTTATTACAAAATATACATTCTGTCTTTGATTATTCACTTTTTGTTGTATATTTTTGGATTATTTTTAGTAATTTTCCTACCTCTGAAAAAGTAAGTGTGGTTGGGTATCAGTGAGTAGTATTGGTAACTGGAAAGCAGATGATGCAACAGAGAGATTATGCAGGAATGGCTGCTCGTGCTTATTTTGTTTGACCACAAAGACACAAGAATTTGAATTTAAACTATCACGGTCAGACCAGGCAATGTTGGTTGCTAGACTGTAACTATAGAGGGAGCCTGTACTCCATCTAGGGAAACATGCCCTGTTGTGCACTGAATTGAGAAAAAAAAAAAGGTGTACTTCTAGTGGCATGACAACCTGAACCCCCTGGGTGACATCCAAACTTATGTAATTGCAAGGCCTAGATGATATTAATCATTCAACCACAAATTGAGTTTCAAGCCAAAGAAGTATTTGTCTTTCTTTCAGCAAATAGACCATTCTTGAATACATAATCATTTCAAATGTTTGGTGGGTTTTGGGAGAAAAAGTAAGCACAATGTAGAAGACAGAATATACTGGGGGGAAAAAACCAACCCACCTGCCCAGTGCAATGTGTTTAGTTTTAGTGACCAACACTTTCTTTCTGATTTTAAAAATAATTTTACTTTTTTTTTGAGACTGCTCAACTGCTTTAATACTTTTCGTTTCTACACACTTAGAAATTCCACAATGGATAAACTCATGACTAACAAACTAATAGAGTAGAGACCTAAATGTCAGCAATGTTTGTACAGTAACAATTCTGAGCTTGTGCATGGTTCTCTGGACTTCATTGTGGGACTGTTCAATCTGCAGTAATGTGCAGGATCTATGAGATTATACCTTTCCAATTGACAACACCAATTAAATTCTTTAAGTTTCATTTTTCCTTGAAGCAGTATATTTCATTATGTATATCAGATTGATTTTTAGATCACAGTTTTGGATGGGCATTGGTATAATTTAGTTACAGGAACTTATCAGAGACCAAAACAAAGTACATAATTTTATCAGCTTTCCAGCCTGTCACGACGGCCATCCTTAACTTAACAGATTCCCACAGGCTTCTGTCTTTATTTAAAAATTATTTTCCCATTCAAATTCCCCATTTTTGTATAAATCTCTGTCAACCAGCAATTTACTGAGTGTAGGGTCTGTTCTGTTTTGCATATAGATCTGGACTCCTGGTGAATTTTCATGAAACGGGATTCTGCAAAAGTTGTGTGCATACATCTTTTGTAGGGTTGATAGAAAGTTTATGTACCAAAAGTATTTGGAGATAAGTCTTGGAGAGATTTGTTGGCAGATATAAGCCATTTAGTTAGATGGAAAGTATAGTAATAAATGTAATGATTTAGTCCCTCGACAAAACAGTGTTAACCCCTTGCTAGTCCCTAATTAAAATCTTATCTGGTAGGTGTAGAGTTCACAGAAAGGTATAGAAAAAGCCGCATCACCGTTGTAAGAGGAATGCTCTGTGGGAGAGGTGTTTTGAGTATAGACATTTGGAAGACAGTAGAGGACATACTCTGAAACATGTTAATTTAATTGTACTGTTTCTGCTGAAAAGGAGTAGGATTGAAATCAGCATGCCTATTCAACATACAAAAACTTAAATTACAGGTGGTGTTACTGACAATTCAGGTCCATATGTTAAAATAATTTGGGGGAGGAACTGACTCTCTTTCAATGTTCTTTTCAAAAGAGATCCCAACATCCTGACACTGCTGTAGCTCAAATGGTAATTAAAAGAATTCCTGAAGCAGGAAAGAGATAAAACGTGCAGTGCATTTTTGTTCTCTTGCTGATACACATGTAAATCTCATTTACGTTTCTCCAAGTTACTAAGTAAAATCTCTCACTAGTAAGATTAGAGGATGAATGTGCTAACTCGCAACTCCTTGTTAGGAGTGATCTTCCAAAAGACTTAGTAGATAAAACATTAAAATCTACATGTGCTGTAATGTTGTGTGACTTAGTAAAAATAATTTTATGCTTAAAGAGAATCGAGCATAGCAGTTTTTGATATAAAGCAGATTAGCAAATGTTGGTTATGCAGGGCTGCATCACTTTCTCATGCAAGTTCTTAAGATTCCTGCTGGAGAGGAACAGGTTTTCACTGCCTATTTTTCCAATAAAAACAAATCTAGTATTCAAAAGGGATTAAATGCTAATCAATCAGAGGGATCTACTTAGGCCTGTTGATACCTTCTTACTGCCATTCACTTTGTGATCTGCCATTCTAAGTATCAAAAGAGAAGAAAGAAACCTTCTGTTGAAGGTTATTTTTTACAGTTCATGCTACAGTGGGGGTGAGGAGTATGGCAAATTAAGATCTAAAATGTCTCTGAAAGGTGAAATTACTAAAATATCAATGCATTAGTCAACACTTGTGTGAGATTATAGTCTAAGGAGTAGAAAGGTCTTTCTAGAGAGAAAGCAATGAAATACGTGTTTTATGTGTGCCACTATACTGGCTCTTTGTTTAGTTAGAATAAATCTGTATGAAATGGCATCATTTAAAGTACTACATAATCTGTGGGAGTTGATGATGAATTTTTAATTTGAGAGACTGGCTTTTTAGAAAATAAGCCTTATGATCTAAGATGTAATGACTACAAATTGCTGTTTTAAATGCCAAGGCTGTGGCTTCATTATTTTTGCACATTAAATAATGATTTTAATAAAAGTCTAGAGTTCATGTTCTTTTCTGAAAGCTATTACCTCTCAGCTACTGGCATATACCTCTTTGTCTAGAGGGCAAAGTGAACAACATCTCATATTTTTCTTAGGCACTATATGAAAGCATTAATTTCCTTCTGATGCTTTGATGGAACTCCAGTGCTGTGGGGCAAGTTAATGTAAAATGATCACAATTTCACTCCTAATCAATATAGCTGTATGACAGTGGGCATCTATATTTCATTTCAGCGTTCAGGAAAGCTGAATGACGTGTGGATTTTCTGCAAAAGGATCCTTTTGAAAAGCAGGGATGGAAATAGTATTTTTAGCAGGAGTCTGCGTCGCTTGGTTATTACTGCAGTTGCCTCCCAGCAAAGAAAGATCTTGATGTGTTTCACTACACATACACCTTTTCCTTTATCACTTACTTGTTGCATTTGAATAAATCAGATACTTGCCATTTTACTTAAGAAAAGAAAATAACTAGCTATTGATTTCTGGTTGAGTTTTTAGTGGAATTTTTTCCATTTCAGTTGCTCTGTCTGATCTTTGGCTTCTTGCACCAGGGTGGTAGAAGCAAAAGCTGCTGAAGACCAACTCGGGCCTTGTTCATTATTGAAAGGAGAATGATGGGATGAAAGAAAAACATACTTTCAAGACAGAAGTTAAAGCACACATTTGTATGATTGTAAAGTTTTTAGGTGACCAGACATAGCAGTTTGAATATTTGCAAATTAATATTGAAAGTAGTTTATATATTAGAGAATTAACCTGTATTAGAAATCTGCTATAAAAATTCGTGCTGTTCCACAAACCAAAAAAATACATGATTAATACTTGCATTGTGAAGTGCTGCACTTCTGATGAGAAGAAACTAATTTTTGTTTACTGATACTTTGAATGCTGCTCCAAAGGATTGCAGAGGCACCAAACGACATTCCAAACTCACACTCCAAACAGCAGAATGTTCTCATATGAGGTGCTTTGAAACAACATCCTAGGCACAGGACATCAGATATTAAAAATATTTTGAAAGAGGTTTAGCAGTGCAAAGTTTTGGTAGAGAGTAGGCTACAGAGGTGGCTTCTGGGGGAAGCTGCTAGAAGCTTCCCTTGTGTCCAATAGAGCTAATGCCAGCTGGCCTCGAGAGAACTACTGCTGACCAAGACCAAGCCCATCAGCTGCAGTAGTAGCTCCTCTGTGATAATGTATTTAAGGGGATGGGATAGGACACACATGAAATCTGTGGAGCAACAACCAGAGAGTGGAGTGAGAATATATGAGAGGAACAACTATGCAGACACTGAGGTCACTGAAGAAGGAGAGGGAGGATCTAGAGCAGAGGGTCCCCTGCAGACCATCCTGGAGACTGTGGTGAGGCAAGCTGTAGCCCGTGAAGGTTAATAGTGTAGCAGATATCCACCTGCAGCCTGTGGAGAACCTCACACTGGAGCAGGTGGATGCCCACAGGGTCACTGTCAGGATCAGTGACCTGCAGAGAGATGAGCCTATGCTGGAACAGGCTTGCTGGCAGGACTTGTGACCCCTTGAGGGACGGACCTATGCTGAAGCACTCTGTTCCTGAAGGACTGTACCTCATGGCAAGGACCTGTGCTAGAGCAGTTCATGCTGAAGCAGGGGAGGAGTATGAGGAGTTCTCCCCTAAGGAGGAAGGTGCTGCTAGAGACATGTGATAAATTGACCACAACTCTTTACCCTGTCCCTCTGTGCCACTGAAGGGTAGGAGGTAGAGAACTCAGGAGTAAAGTTGAGCCTGGGAAGAAAGGAGGGGTGGGGTGGAGGAAGGTGTTTTAAGATTTGGTTTTTATTTCTCATTATCCTACTCTGATTTGATTGGTAATAAATTATGCTAATTTCCCCAAGTTGACTCTGTTTTGCCTGTGATGGTAACTGCTGAGTGTTTTCTCCTTGTTCTTATCTTAATACATGAGCTTTTTGTTATATTTTCTCTTCCTTGTCCAGCTGAAGGAGGGGAGTGAGAAACTGGTTTTGGTGGGCACCTGGTGTCCAGCCAGGGTCAGCCTATGACAAGAATTTAGTATTACATTTGAAAAATATGAAGTAAAAAAATCTCAGATTTCCTGTGCCTCAGCCCCAGCTGCGAACAGTAGATCATATGTATTAGATTGTTCTTATTATCAATTGGCCAAGATTCAGAATATGTTAATATATATATTTTAATCCCTAAGGAGAAATAGTAAAGGCAGCATCTCTTCAAGGACAGAAAATATTAGGTCTTTGAATGGTTAGAAATAACTTTCCGTACTAGAGTGAGTTAAACTGAAGTTATTTAAAATATTTTATGCACTTAAAATTACAGGCAGGCAGTTGTAAAACTTCTGCTCCCGTGTTGGTTGGAAGATCCTCCTACAGGTAACTTAGTATGAATGGGAGACTGATCTCCTGAAGTTCTCCTATCAAATATGTAATAGAAGGCAAATGAACAGAAAAATTAAATTTTAAAATGGAAAAGGTGTTGAGTTACAAAAATGACGTTATCTTTCCATCACTTGCCAGAGATGTAGAATTTCAACATCACCCTTAACTGAACTGCACTGATATGGCAACTGGCCATGAAGAACAACCGTGAACTGATCGTGGGTTTTAGCCTCTTTTTGGCAGCAATGATACTTACTAAAGCCTTGGTTTAGGACAGTCAGTGTAGTTGTCTTTTTTTTGGTAGTACAATGATAAACTGTCAGATTTTATTCAGTAGGAGATAATTTTTTTTTTTGTTTGATAGTTTCAGTAAAGAGTTATAAATGGAAAATATTGACCTAAATCTAAGAAGTCAAGCAACAGCAGGGGTCAGAAATCATGTAATAATAATCCTCTGATGAGAACATTGTGAGATACGCTATGGAGGATTAGCTGTACTTTAAAAGTTCTATTTCTGGCAAGAAACTGACAGTGCAGAAATTCTTAGAATTCTTGTTTCTTCACAGCATTGGTGTATAAGATGATTCTAAATTACAGTAATATGCAAAGACATCTGGGGGTTGGTAGCTGAGTGAAAAGGAAAACACAACTTTGTTCAGCTTTTGACTTCTGTGAAAACTAGTCCACCTCCAGCTCACATGAAAAAGCAGGTATCAAAAAGCCCATTTTTGACTATATTTAATTGGGACCTTAAACTTGCCTTGCAGACAGATTGATTCCTGTTGCTGCAGCTGTCTGTGAAGTTGCTTCTCCTTCTGCTACCTGGAGTTCTGAGCAGATTTTACGGATTATCCCAAACATACCACAGCTGATTAGTCTTGAAACAACATGTGTGATATTTTTGCCTTGTAAAGGTGCCACAGGACTAGGGAAACTGAGATGGGTCTGACAGGCACAGAGATGTGCATTGCTTTACTAATGGACTGGCAGATGCCAACACACGTGAAGTGGTGTTTGTATCCAGAATTCTTCCTCAGAATTCTTCCACCTGCCAAAACAGTGTGACCCTCCTATTGTCTGGACAGTGTGTCAGCCAGCTGTGTCCTCTCCTGGCCTTTCTTTCTGCCAGAATAATGAAGCAGCTTTTTTTTGAGGCCAGACAAAAAGCCTTAAAACCTCATTCTTGTCAGAATATTGATGGTTTTCTACTATGTTATAACATGCTCTACATTTGTTTGCTTCATTTAAGTAGTAAAGAAATGATGTGACAAGCTTTCAGGCTTATGAGATGTGATAGATTAGTTACTCTCACTTTTAAAAATAAATAAATAGTTTTAAAAATCTTGACAGCAGGCTGTGGAATTCTTTTTTTATTCGGCAGTGTCTGGAGGTCTAGCACTGTTATCAAATGCAGATGAGTGCTGGTTTGTGATCCTGAAGACATAATTATTTGTTGGGTGCTATCTGCAAGTATGGCTAAATCTTTCAACGGCTGTCAGACACTTCTAACTCTTGTTAACTACATGTTGGAGAATACGAGATCACTTAGTTGTTAAAGGTTGCTTTTCGTGTTCTCAACTGCATTCACGTTGTTAGTTCCTTATAGTAAGGAGCCAAAAAGATTCTGAAGCCAGAAAGGAAGGAGTTGAAACATTCCACAGTGAATTTTTTGGTAATTTGATATTTTTGTTTCTGCAAGTAACACATAGAAGCCCTCCAGTTCAGTGTTCTCCAGAATCCCACATGTAACAAAGAAAGTTCTTCTTTTTTTTTCCTAGAACCTACAAATTGTGTGTATCAAAACAGCAAGTTAATTATCACAAGCTACTCTAACAGAGAAAAGACTGGTTGTAAAAAATGTAGAAGGAGAGGTGAAAGGCTGCTATCTAAAAACAGAGCAGAGTTCAGATGCTAAGGTACACAAAAGCAATGTTATCCATAGGAAATTTTTGGGAAACCATCCTTGTTCTGTGAGCCGGGTGCTGCCTTTGAGTTTTGAAGATCTGCACCATTGTTGAAAGATATATTTTCCTTGCTTGACAGCTGTACTTTTGTTCCACACAACAGTGTGGAACGGAAGAGAGTTCCACAGAACTCTCAACTACCAGCCAGTGGTAGAAGGAAGGCAGCATTGTCTAGGGTTAGGAGATGGAAAAGGCCTTTGGTCAGTTATGATGCTGTTACTGCTCCTCTAAACGTACTTTGCGACACAAGTAGACAGGTGTGTTAAATACTGCCAGTGTTTGGTTCATATTCATACAGCAAAGAAGCTGCAGTTGTACTTCTGGTCTGCACTGCTTAACTTTCTACATAGGTGGAAAACAAAATCACCTTTGAGTCTGCTGACCAATGTTTTTGGAATAACTAGATGTAGATGAATGCAGATATAGCGTGTAGATTAATTTTGCACGTCACTCCACTTCTGTGTGTGTGTGGTCTCTTTGTAAATACTCCTGTTCCTCATGCCCTGGATGAGTAGCTCTCTCAAGCTGGTCAGAGGGCACAACAGTGAGAGCCCTACGCTCATGGCACACTTCTTGGTATTCTTCATCATCAGTGGCTTAAGATGCTGCTAGCCAATATCTGCACCCACCTGAGGAGCAGAAATTTTCAGCGCTACTCTAACTCCTTATATTTTTGCATCTGTGCTATTGGCCTTGGACTGCTGCGGTATGCAATGTATTCCACCTTTATAGATGGGTAAATTTGGCAGCTGCCTATGGTAGCAGACTACTGAGGGTAGGGAAAAAAAAAAAAAGCCTGTTCAAGAAAGAGCCTGGCCTAAGCCAGGGACTGCCGTCAGCTACATCTCCTCTCCTTCATTTGGTTGTTGAAGAACTGGAGTGTTCTCTCTAGTATTCTGCAAGCTCCTCAGCCAGTGGAGTTGTTTTTGTTTCTGCTCTAGGCAATGCCATGGTTTAACTTTTGCAGTACTGATGGGTTTGCTTTGCAACACTTACATCAGTGATGAGTAAGGCATGCTTTGCCTATTGTGAAGAAGGTAAATGTAACACTTATTTAATTTTCTTCTGGAAAAATGATGGTCTTTATTCTTAACCCTGTATGCCCCCTGTTGGGGTCACATATTGTATTTGTGAGTACCTTCAAGTTCAGAGACCTGTCTAGCTGCTCTGAGTGCACACTGGAAGACTTAATTTCATTACAACGGTGGTTTTACCTGTTTTCCCCTAGATACCAGAGTACTTTGTTAGAAAAAGTACAGGAGCTAGTCAGGGACACGTGCTGGTTCTGCTCTGAAACACTGAGTAACTTTGAGGAACTCTGAGATGAAGTTTCTTTGACTGTTAAATGACAACCATATTATTATCACTGATAAAATGTCAGAAGTGATTCATATTTGTTATTAACATGAATACTGTTACTGTAAGAGAACTCTTACATTATTGAATATACAGTAGCTGGCAGGATTGCACTGGTGTAATGAAGCAGCCTGTGAAAGCAGGCAAAAGTGGAACGTTGTTAAGGTGTAGAAAATCCTTAAGCATCCCCTCAATTGTGAAACTGTTGTCCCCTACAGCACCGTACGTTAATGAACTTCACCTTAAAATCCATTGTACTCTTCCTATTTCTTAATTTCATTTCTACTTCATGCATGTTTGCACACTAGTCGTGATTTGAAACAGCTTTTGGGGATTTACGTGAGCTTTTGTCTTTTCGAGAGCTTACAGAGCTCCTCTTTTGTTCTCTGTTTTTGGTCTCCTCCCTCTTTCCCTCTCCAGATCTCTTAATTTCCAGTAGTGAAGTCTTCCCCTTTCTCCCTTTCTCTCCTATCCTTGTTACAGTTCCTCTGGACTAGTAACACCCTCGTATCCGGGACTCATATCCTATCTGTATCCTTGACTTGTGGATATTTTCTTACAGTCGTAAATCACACTTTAAAAGTTTTATCCACCACTACCCACAGATCACTCTGTGCCGCAGTGTATTATTACTGAATATATAAATAAGGGAATAAATCATTGGTTTCTTACTTGTAAAGAATATGCCATGGCATATGAAAATATATCAATTTTTAATTCATTTCTGAAGGTGACCCAGAAGCAAATAATCACGATGCAAGTAAAGTAGAAATATGCATATAATAGTGTCTCTGATGAAGAATTATATTTTAAGAGCATCCGCAGGATTTATGATTTCATATTTATAATTTGCATATGTTCCATATTTGTTTTGAATTTAATATGCAGTAATTTCATAGTCATGTAAATAAATTCAGTGGCTACTGCTGCCATCTCCTGGTCAATATCTAAATTAAACATAGAGTTCAAAAATTAAATCTGACATCTAAGTGAGATTTTCAAGGTTTTCCTTGCTAAAGCTGAACTTACAATTTCCAAAGATCTCAGCTCTTTATTACAGGACCCTAGATATTAGTCAGATTTGCATTTGTGGTCAGATTCACTTGAATTTAACATGGAAGACTGGCAGGACTTAATTATTTATATTTCTTTTTAGTATGACAAACTTCAGTGGAGATATTAAGGTTCATTACCTGTAAATATATGCATGTCTAGGTTTTTTTTATTGTACTTTGCAGTTGTGAAATGAAGGCCATCTGGTGCCTGGTGAGACCTTTCCCAAGTAAATTTATGATCTGTAGTAATTTCTCTTCTTTTTTTCTTCTTCCACAACCAGTGGTCTTATTCCCTGTACTTTCTTCTACCAACACCTGTGCTTAAGAAAAGTCAGCAGGGTAAGATCCATTTAATCACTGATACATAGTTTGAGTATGACCTGATTTGAGCTTCCTTGGTCATCTGTGATCATTATTTGTAATAAAGTGACTTTCGGCTTCATAGTGAATGCCACTGCTCTAAATTAATGTTACCAAAAGCTGTTTCTTAGTTGTGTGTTTTCAAGCATGCCTAAAACATGTTAAATCTCAGAAAACTTATATGAAACAGATATATTTGTCGTGTTTCCCTCAAAGTCTATAGCAGTCAAAAATTGTACAAAACTGAGGCATCCTCCCTCTTTCTCCTTGTCTTTTTAGTAGGTTTATTTCATTTTGAATGCAGAATGTGAAAACACCTCAGCAAAAAATGTCACAGTTCTTATGCTAATTTCATTTACACAGTCTGTTTTAAGCTGTGGTCTAAACTGGTGGATGTGTGCAGGGTCTCGGGACTAGCATTGCTATCAATCTTTAATTTCTTACTCCTGTGAACTTTAACAAGTTCATTAGTAACACTAATTGTTGCAGTGGTATTTAATGTCTTCCTTTGCAACATAGTTAGGCTGACTAACTTTTAATGTTAAGTGGTTTATTAACTCAGGCATGAAATGAGAGAAAAAACAGATTTTTTGCCTTTGTAGTATTACTTTAAATTCAGCAGAGTCACTGTGCTATGTTTTGGTTGCAAGTTTATGTACATTAAATTCTGTCTGGTCATTCTGAAACTCCTAAAAGAAACTCTGTGCACATGGAGGAGTGACCAAAGGAAATTCAAACTCACTTGTAATGTTTAGTTGCTTTTCTAGGATCTATAGCAAAGGCACACAATTTAACCAACTTTTACAATTATATCTCATACAAAACCTAAGCTGATCAGACAGCTTCTAACTTTATCTTCTCAATTTTAGCAACGTGACCAGAAAAATAGCTGATATTATAAATAGTAGTAGAAAAAGAGTAAACTTATCTGAGGAAGGGAGGAGAAAAAGGAAAGAGCAGGATGGTAAAAAATCTAGTAGATGATGTGAATTTGATTAAATGCCAAACTGAACTTAATCTTGTTGGTAGCTTCAACATAAAAATATTGTTGCCATAGACCAAAATCCACATAATTATTTTAAAACTCATCCAATTTAGAGTAGTAGGAGAAATGTAAAAAGTTAAAAAGCAATTACATAAATGTAGATGGAAAACACGGGTTTTCTTTCTGGTTACAAGATTCTTGTTCAACTCTCCATTTCTCCCTTTTTTGTGATGCCAAACATATGAAAAAAAAAATAATCCCCACAGAGATTCCCCCTCCTCAGAATAACTTGCTAATACAAGTACTGTGCAGAATGGCAAGTATTCAGTCCCACTCTGAGCAACCCTTCAGAGTCGGGATTGCTTCACTACAGATTAAGAGACAATATTTATGTACGTCTTCAGGCAAAAAAAAAAAAATAAAAATGTGTGTGTGTAAATATTTCCTATCTGACTGTATGAACAAGCCAGATTTCCTGTTTAGCAGTCACCTGGAATGTTTTGGGTGGACCCAATAAGCTGGTCTCAACAGGGCTTTTTCTATTCATTTCCAAAGAAATGAATCCATTCAGATCTTGAGCTCCTAGTAGCAAAGATTATCTTCTTTCAGTGAGATTGTGTTGTGCCAGCTGTGACAACTTGAATACTGCCAAACTCTGCTGCTCACTTGAAATTTGTGGAAAAAGTTCTGTTTCAAAAAGAAGTTGCATCAGACCCAAGAAAAATCTTTATTGAAAATTAGCATTTATTTGTTTGTTAAAGCTCATGAAGCTTGGTCTTGAAAATACTCTTAAATAAGAAATAAGGGTAGATATATAGTCTTTGAAAATAATGTGGGAAGGCTGATTTAAGGAGAAAAGTTGTGTATGAAGCACTGATGTCAAAAGAGGTACTGATGGGGAGTGATGATTTGCAGTCAAAGGTCTTGAAGGACTTGGGGAGATGCATGGAATGCCCCAATTGGGCTGCCCCAGCATGCGTTGCTGCATGAAGAGGTCCCATCTGGAAAAGAGCCTGTTGCCTGTGGTTGCATTTGTGAAGGATGAGGATATATGACTATTTCAGATTTTACGGAGTGGGGGAAGTAAAAAGTCTAGAGAATGAACAGCTATGCATAGTTTCTACGAGGACAGGAGAGGATTTGAGGAGTAAGAGGTTTTCACTGTGTTTTTGTGAGGATGAAAATAATGGCATCAAGACCAAAGAAGAAAAAAAAAAGTATTAAAAAATGAATTTAGTCTAAATTCTGTAGTCTCATTTAGTTTTTAATTGGACTTCACTCTCTTCCATCGTCTCTTTCTTTTTTATGGTGCTGCTTTACTACCAAGCACAGGTTGGGTTAGTGTTTTCCCTCAAAGGCTGATTATATTTCTTTGCTTGGGAGGTAGTTCATTCTTGCATATGAAGTGCTTCATGAAGCTCTCTGCATCCTTGCCATTCACATGCTTTCAGGAGAATGTCTCTGCTGGGACTGTCCTCACATAAGTGATGTGCAAGATACAGGTGTTGCCCTCTGAGAAGAGGAGCCATGACAGGATACCTGCAATGGGGCATCCTGCCTAGGCCAGCACACGTGGAACAGGATGAAGAAATAAATAATTTGGCAATATTTCTGTATCAGCGTGAGGCTGTGCCAGAGCCAAGTAGCCTGATGTAGTATTGCTATGTCGTGCTGCTGCTGCTGTCCTGTGTAGCTGTACCAGTCTGCTCCAAACTGGACCAGTGATCTTTACACTGTAGTCCTTTGGATCTTAGAAATGTGTCCCAAAATCTTCTCCTTGCCTTATGGTATTGATAAAATGAATTACTGACCCCGATTGACTGATGATATGTTCTTCTTCTAACTAGACTAACTAGCACTTCTAGTTAGTCTAGCTATGCTGCAGAAATTAAAAGTATCTTTACTAGCTTACATGTTATCTTTCAAATTTAATGTTGTAGTAACAAAAGTCCTTTCAATTATTTCTTTTAGATATAGATTTTAGTTACACACAGCTAAATCCGAGTTCCTAGCTCTGCTGGGTGTCTTAAATAATCTGCTTTCTGAGACAAAACCCACTTTTCTCCAAAGAACTGCTATTGCACTGAAATGTTTAGTGGGTAAAGGAATAATTATTTAATCAAATGTACAGCTAAGGCTTCTGTTGCCCAAATCCCCCAAACAATCTGTAGTTGAGGGGCTAATTGTGTTTACATTCTACGAATATATCAGATCTGTAAGAAATAAAATTATTAAAAAGCTTAGAGGTAAGTGGGTAATTTTTTTTCATTCCACCAGAGGAGAATCCTATAAAATTAAAGGAATTTCATATATTCATAACAAGTATGAGTTTAACCCATGGTTTTTAATGCTTTTTTCAGTAACACTTGAAGACATCTTGTATGATTGGAGTTTTGCATTTGCACGCCCTGTGGTGGTATGCATAATTGACTAATGATGTCTGTAATTTGCCTGTGTGATTAATTCATTTGAAGCTATAAATATTCTATATTAAATTATGCAGAAAGTCAGCAAGTTTTTAACTGATTTATTGAAATAAAAAATAATTTGGTGGGTTTTTTTTTTTCACCAAACTAAGAATTAAAAGAAATCAAATGCTATTTTAATAGAAAAAAAAAAATTGTAAATAATATAGGTACAGAATTTTCCTTTAATATGAGTGGAAGAAGGAAATTTACTTTTATTGTTGCCTTTTAAAACCTTATTCAATTAGTATTTTTACAAAATATCTTATGTTGTGAACTCAACAGAGAACAAGAGTTCTGTGGAATCTGTTTTGCGAGTTTTCATGAATTCTGTATGAAACAAGCAAAATACAATTTGTCTTTTGTTGCACTCTAGCATGAAACTAAGAATTTTCTCTTTCTCAGAACGAAAAAAATATCTAAAAACTATCAATGAAATGCTCAGAATATTATTTCATGGAACCAAATTTTTCATTGTTTATTTAGCAGACTGACACGTTTTACTTTTGTCTGGTTTGGCTTGAGCTTACCAAAGTAACTTACAACCATGAAGAGGGTAAAGTTTAGTGGGATGACTTGATTTTACATGTGTTCAGTTACTATAGGACTTCTTGATGCCTGATCTAGCAAAACCTATGTATATTCCAGACAAACATGGGGGAATGGGGAGAAGAAGAAAAAAGAATATAGTATTTTATACATATATCTTTATTCTTTAAAGAAATAAGCAGCTGAGAAAACAAATCCTGTTGTGATAGCCTTGAAGAGATGCAAAGATTAATGAACTAACACCAGGAAAAAAGGTGGCCTGATTAAATCTTGAGAAATATTATCCTGTCCTTCCTCACTGTGTGATGAGTCACACATCACACTGTGTGATGAGTCACAGTGTAGGATCCTTGAAGTGCATTAAGACAGGGCCATTGATACTTGTGTTGAACTTTCTCTGGGAAATTTGAGGGTATCTTGCTACTATAACCCAAACGGGGCATGAGCATCATTTCCAAGCACATCTATATGCAGTCCACGGTCAGGACTCAAGATTGTGTTCTCATGTATTTCAGTTCCTCTTAAATAACTTTTTTGAAGACCTCCATAGTGTCATAGGGATGAGTTTTCAATAGGAATGAGATTTCACACTCAATAGTATGACCTTATATTTTAATATTTGCTATCTATTGGGTTTGAATCTCCTGAAGGACAAATAGGAATGAGAGCAGTAATGAAGTTGAGAATGCAGATGTTCAGAGTGTTTAGAATTTCTAGGTACCACGTATATCTGTGTAATGAAAAAAGGTTGTTTTGCCCGTGGCCTGGGAAGTGTTGCAGTGACTAAACCATAAATATACTGGTGCTGACTGCCAACAGGCTGTACAGCTGGAGGATAGAGGAACAGCCTCCAGATCAGGCTGGGAACATAATCAGGTATAAGCAGATATTTCTGATACCTGAATTGTGAATAAGTCAAGAGCAACAATTAAGCTGTGAGTTCCCTCTTCCATCTGCTTGTAACTTCGAGATTTCAAATAAACCAAAAAAGGGGGTTGAAAACATCTTTGGACTAAAGATTCCCCCTCTGTTCTGGGGGGAGGCAGTAGGGAGGAGAGGAAATGGAGTGCTGGTAGAATTGCTACAGAGCTGTGTAGGAATTGGCTGTGTTATGGCTGGATATTAAAGGATAATTCAGCTGGGGGAGATCTCTGTCTGCATACTTAAATAAGATGCTATATTTGATGCAATTAATAGAAGGATTTGCTAATCTTCAAAAATACAAACTGGAAAAATTCTTCTCTGAACTGTTTGAAAGCTCATTATGTTTGCCATAAAGCTTTCAGGTTAAGCCCACGTCCTACCTAACGTGTTAAACGAATGGCACTATTAAGAGCTGCAACAGTATGACATTAGAAAAATTACAGCATTAATTGGCACTGCTGTTACAGACCTTAATATCGCTACTTTAGTTCTGATTGTTCGCTTAACAGTTACATTACAAATCTCCTGATGAATAGCTTTTTGAACAGAATTGTCAAATTCAGCTTTGACAGTTCATTTAATTTAATGGGTGTGTAATTCAGATAGGTTAACTCCAGGATGAAAGGGTCATCCTGAGAGTGTCTGCAACAGAAAACAAAGTAATACCTTGTATTTCTGAAGTGAGTCAAAAGATTGTTCATATCTATGGTTGTTTAATCAGGAAAAACATATGCAAACTGTAGGTTTGAGATCCATACGTATTGTCCATTAAGTGTAAGGATAACTTATTTAAGATAGAGGTATCCATGGTTGCACAATCAATTAAAAAAAAAAGTATGTAGTCTTAAAAAGAGTGCATTTCCAAAAAATTGGAAATTCTAGTTTAAATCTTGTTTTAATAGAGATCAACTAGCATATACTTCATGGTGTATTCTTAATAATGTATTACCCAATAAATGATCATGAACGTAAATCAGTAAATGTATCTGTTGTGCATTGAATGACAATACTATAGAGTGTGATCCCATCATGAACTAAAGTAAGAAAAATACTCTGAATGTCAAATCAACCTATTATGAAAATAATAATATTTTTTTAAATGACAGAGTAGCAGTTTGTAGACTAACCACAGTAACTTCACTTTCCTCTGAAAATGTAACTTTTAATAGATGTTTAACGTACACCGCTGTATCATATCCAAATGTTCCCATATCCATCCCATGGGATATTTCCCATCCCATATCCAATGGGAAATGACTGGGAAGATGTTGATGCTGTGAGAACTGTACGTGTCATCAAAGAAGGTGACAAGGTACTCCTTGTGTTCTTGTAAGGGAAACCAGCACCTCTCGCCATACTTTCGGGTCTCCTTACTGCACAAATGGGTTCAGCCCCCGTGATATTGTCAAAACACCAGGTTTGGTTTATTGTCCTCATTTAGTCTGTGGTGATGGAGCACAGGGCTGCCTTGTGTATCCCAGACAGCCCTGATTACAGGGATACTTGTACACCTCATTATGTTTCTTAATAAAATTAATTATGAATTTTATTAAATAGGTGAGAAAAATTGATACATCAGTATAATTTTCAAAGAATATTTTTATTGTCGTTTGTCATAAAAAAAAAACCACAAAAAGAAACAATCAAAAAAACCCAATCCCTCCCCCAAAACATCCCACCCACTTATGGGGGGAAAAAAAATATCAGATACTGTAGATTAATATTAGATGTTAGAATTACTGTCAATAAAGATAATAGAATGAGTTTTCATGCTCCAGATTCTCCATTCTCTAAAAACTAGAAATTCTGAGGGACTTAATTTTATAAGGATGCTGGCTGTATTGCTAAAAGCATGTCATCCTCAATGACAGCTTACTAGTTAAAACATGTGTATGAAACAAAGACACTGAAACCTAAATCTGAATGTCAGAAGAATTTCTCTGCATAAAGTCTAAGCAAGTAGAAACAAGAACCTACTTCATGATGGTCACTTATGCTCTGTCAATGTTAAAGCTCCTGTGAAAAAAACCCCCACTTGTTAATTTCCGCAGAAAAAAATAAGGGAATTCTTGATTTTTCTGTGGAATCCATGAGGCTAATTCCATTTATTTATGGAAAAATAAAAATAGCAAACATGTTTTAGAACTTTCTTGATGCTAAACTCTTATTTTGTCAATATGGCACAATGCAGTACTATATATATGAATTTGCTTAATTTATTGAGAATCTAATTCACATTTAAGTGGTATATTAAGTGGTAAATTGGGAGAATTTACTTTTTTCTATTTATGATTATATCTCTTTGTAAAACTAAACATGGATGTAAAAAAGCAAAATGAAAAATACAAGGAAATGTATGCAAGAGAAGGATGTCTTTAATCTGAGGAAAAAGGTGCCAACAGTTAAGAACGAGAGAGAAAAGTACCAGTTTAAGAAATTATCCTTAATGATCTAAGTCCTTCTAGTGTCTTATATATTAAAATCAGGTAATTGAGAATTAAGCCAAACTAAGTGTGCCAAAACATGGAAATATAGGAATTTGACTTTACACTTCAATAATGTTGTATGGTAATCATACAGCTTAGTGTCTCTGATCTTAGATTAGACTGATTTAAGAAAAATACAACCCAGTTTTTAAAAGATATCCCTCATTATCTGTCTTTTTACTACATGTATTTTCCTACTGAAATGGCCTTTAGATAATGCAGAAGTGTAAATAGTTAATAACTAGAATTACGAAAATATAAGACATAGATAAGTCTGTCACACAGTTAATTCTGTGCAAACTACTTGTAATTACTTGAACATATGGTGAGAAATAGGTAATAAAACTGTTTTTTAATTGTGATATAATGAGGTTCTGAATGGTTTATGTTATTTCCACTGGGATACCAAAAATTTAGAAACTGAGAATGAGAGAAAGAAAAGGAATAAAAAAACCCTATTGTAGCTTGTAGTTAGTTGTACCATTGAAATGAAAGAAAATGGAATTTGAGAATACTTTATAATTAAAAACAAAACAAAACAAAAAACAGTAATCTCCAGGTCATCTTCATTTAAGGTATTTCTTGTATACGTTGGGTATGGTTAGCCACTTGTTTCCCTTTTTTTCCTTAGTATTTTGCAAGAATAGTTATGTAAGATAGCATATTTCCTTCTATTTTGAATATATGTAAATACAGGGAGACTTTCTTCCCCCGTATTTGGCTATATTGATGAATCGTGCTATAGTTAAACCTCCACTGGACTCTTCACACTGGACTCTTGCTCCAGTTTTCGTGCAGTTTCTGTGCTAAGCCCATAACTAGCCCAGTGATTAGTCTCCAAAATCTCGTTACAGTCTTCTGTCTCTACAAAGTACCTATTTACTGCTGCAAGTCAGTAATAATTACCCAGCCTTGTTACTGAAGAGTTATGCTCACATCGACTTACAGTTGGTTGTCCTTTACAAAGGTTCAATATATAGGACGGAAAGAGATCTTCTGCCTCATCATACTATTTATATTTTCTCTTATTTGTTTTGGAAGATATAAGATGGGTTTTTCAGTTTTAGCCAAAATGCGAAGAGACATAAAGGATACATACATTGATGTGCGTTTCTTCCCCAAAGGTGAAATTTCCTGGTGGTACTTATCTGAACTCTGGGATAGAAATCATCTTTATTTTGCCTCTTCTGTATAAAGTATGCAGTGAAGGCAGTGACTGTTGTAGCCAATGATACTCTTCAGTTCCTTGCTCTGAACCCACCTTGGTTTCTGTATCCAGCCAGTGCCTGGACCCTGAAGTGTGGTAGCTAAAATACTGATCAAGGGAATATTTTTCATTGTAAAGTTATCAAACCATCTCTACTCAACTCAACCTCTAGTGCTTAAATATTTTTTCAAATATATTAAAAAATGATATCTTGCATTTCCATCCCTCCCCACCACAAAATTAGTATTACTCACTAAAAAAAACCATTTAGTTCTAGACATATATTTCTATTAGATTCTACAAGAACATTCCATCACTTTTTATCTTCTTTCCTTAAGATTAAAAGATATTTTTTCACCAACTTGGAATAATTTTTCTTTAAATATGTATTTTTAAACAATTAAGCAAATAACTTTTTCTTTTAGTATGTCCATAACCAGCTCTTTACATTTTAAAATGGTTTGTCAACTTTTCACCTCCATGCTTGTCATAACCTCTCTAAAGCTGTTAGAGCGAGTCAGAGAGTGATTTTTCTGCCAGAGAAACCTGGCAGTGATTACAAGCCTAGTGATACTTCTGCTGTGCAGAAAATTATTATTGATGGTGGTAAAGATAAGCCTGATGAGGGAAAAGATGTTGGGTTGAGCAATGATAGAGAGAGATAGGGGGTTTGAGTTTTGTTATCACTGGGCTGACCCTGTTTGTGTCCAGTAAAAAATAATACCTTTTTATAGGACACCTGGTACTAGAATCAACAGTCTTAATCCTATCATAGTTTTCCCCCTACTGTTTTCAATTATTTTTCTGAACAGCCTATTAATTCTATTAGATTGTGTTGATGAGATAGTATCAAAAGAGAAACATCAAACTTGTTGTGTATAGAAAGTGAGTTTCACAAAGACCACAAATGAGAGTCAATATAATGGGATAATAAATATTTAGGATTAAAAATCCTGAGTATTTCTCCACATCCTATGGTTTTCTTTTTTACTGAATGTAATATAATAATATTTTTTAAAATTACTTTTCAATTACAAAGAACTCTTGATTTGTCCTCTATGATTACCTGTAGAGCAATCAGCTTCTCAAGTGCTAGCTTCATATTGATCTCTGATTTCAGCAAAGTAAACTCCAAAAATTCCATAGATCAGATCTTTTACACACACAGGAGTATGGGCATGTCTAGTAGGAAATCAAAGTCAACGATGTCTGTGAGGCTCAAGCGTGTTGCTTTAAAGTATGTACTTGAAAGGAGCCATTGATATGCTCTTAAATGTTGGTAATAGCATTCACTCAGCACTGAAATTATTGCTGAGTGCTGTAGGAGCTTACAGTGTTTTGGTGACATGTCAGTGTTTTTCACTCGTGTGTAACATAAAAACCTTGATCGTGCCGCATATAAAAGCAACAGATTCAATCCCATTGTTTGCCCTTGGTTTTGTGCCAGCCCTCCATGAACTATTTGGA
>BJBW01019057.1:0-11140 GCA_004320125.1 Scolopax mira | reverse complement strand
GTTCCACTCAAATATGAGAAAAACTGCTTCACAGTGAGGGTGACAGAGCCCTGGAACAGGCTGCCCAGGGAGGTCGTGGAGTCCCCTTCTTTGGAGATTTTCAAGACCCGCCTGGATGCAGTCCTGAGTGACATGCTCTAGCTATGGGCAATCCTGCTTCAGCGGGGGAGTTAAACTACATGATCTCTACGGTCCCTTCCAACTCTAAAAAATCAGTGAAATTCAGTGAAATTCTACTTGGATTCTCTGCTGTCTTATATGTCAGCCTCAGTAGCAGATTTTGTATTTCAAAGCTAGGAAATTTCTTATGTTTCTTCTTTGTTCATGTAGCTTGGACTCCTGTAATGGATGATGATATTATTAGCTTTCTGGTAACCTTGTTCTTTCCTTTGCACAATTACAAATTAAATGGAAGGTAACATGTCTGAAGACCACTAATGCTTTCACACCTGACTGAAATTGGACAAAAGCTCTTCGAGCCCTAGTGAACTCTTCCAAAGATTCCCTCAGGGCAATGTGTGCCATTTTTGGAGGGTCAGCAATGATGGACAGAGGCATACCTTCTGGACCAGTAAACTGAGCAGTCACTGGTGCTGGTGGCAGCAGGAGTCCCAGCTCTCAAAAGCTCTCTCTTCCTTAGCACTGTTCCTTCCTGTCTTCCCTCCTCATGCTGAGGAACATAGACTACAAATTGTCAACCATTGCAAATTTCAGGTTTTTTTACTCTGCTGAAAGTCATTTAGTGAACCATTTGACTGTGTTCTATGCAAAGCACTTTACTATGGCAGAAGTGTTGTAAGCATCCATCTGGTATCAACATTGTGGAAGCTAGTCTTCCCAATCACAGCAGTTCACCATCCTTCTATCAGCTCTAAATAATCCCCATAAAAGACGATTTCCTTCCTAGAGTTCTTACAATGCCACGTGCAATTAAAACATTCCTCTTCTAGAAGTACCCTGCTGTGATGCCTAGTGTCAGTCCTTAATGTAGAAAAGAGCAGTTAGAACTCAAGAAGTAAATCCCAGAGTGCCCTGTTTATTCAGAGAGGGTCACAAGAGAGACTTTACTAAAGAAAAAGAGACCCAGTTAGCTCCTTTGAGGATAATGATTTACAGTTATGCTTTTTTTTTTTTTTTTCACCAGAATATCCACATCAACTGAACTATAGTAAAAGAGGACAGGACACTTACAGATCTTTGACCTCACAAGATATTGCAGCTGTTTTGGGAATATAGATTAGATTGTGCTCCTAAAGCCCATAGGTGATTTTTGGAAAACACAATCTTTATCCTTTTGTGAATAGTGTGTATATGAAGCCTCTTTTTGGGAATTCAGATGTCCGATACTTTTTTTTTTTTTTAAATGAGCAGGGAAAAGAGAATGTTAACTGTACCTCAAAAGTGAAAATCTTATTGTTTCTTATCCTACTTTGACTGCACATTCTTTGAGGCAGGGGACCATGTTTTTCTGGTGTGTTTATACAACGTGATCACCCCATTAATCTCCTACATTAAGAGCTACAGGTTATGCAAGCTGTAAGAATAGCAATAGATAACATGGTCCTAGTGGAAATCAGTCCATAAGAAAACCATTTCTGTTCTGGCTAGAAAAAATGGTTTCTCTAGGTTCATTCTCAATGAAGGCACAGAAATCTGATGGTGATTTTCGAGGTGCTGTGATACAGTGTTACTTCACAGAATTTCACTCGAGGCAATTATAGATGAAGTAGTGAAACTAGGCTATCCATTTGATCCATTGATCAAAATGTCAGGTCATCCCATGCAGAAGAAGGAAAATCTATAATTATTGCAGCTAGATGAGCTACTCTGTTAGAAATATATGTGGTTCTCTTGTCCAAGTCAGGAGTTACCTTACAAACAGCAACAGATTTAAATTTCCATGGATGTGGGATAAAAAGGAGGATAAAACAGCCTAATAGTTATTAAAAGACAACCCCTTCTTGGCTATAGAATTGATCAAGTATCTATTGTTTATTGTATTGGGAAGGACAAAGCATAAGAAATGTCCTCTTAAATTGTTTAACTTACTCTGTGGGCTTGAGGTTGTTTGCCTGATAGCTCAATTTGTATAGTGTGAGTCTCCAGTCTTGGAATTGCTGGTTAAATAATTTTAAAGCATATTAAATGGGGATGCTACATTTCTCTAAGATGTTTTCGTGTTGTCCAAGAAATATCTATTGTTGAATTTACAGACAATATCTTCAGGTTTGGAAGGTAACTGAATGTTACAAATGTGTGAGTTGGTTTGACAAATCATGGTGCATTGTATTTACATGGTACTCTTACTCATTTTCATTATTTGAAAGTTGTTGTCTAGTCAGCTGTGATACACACTCCTTGAAAAAAAGAATGCTTATCCCAGTGCATTTTATTAGACCCATGGAATCTCATTTGATCTTTTGACTTTTCCCCAGCTCTCCAGGCCTGAAGAGTTTGTATCAGAAAGTCAACAAGAAACTTTTGTAAGAAACCAAAGTTGTAGAGTCTTGCAGAAAGCCTGTGGACACATGCAGTTTTTACTGTTGTAGAGGGAGGTGAAGGAACTAGCTGATATTGCCTGAGAAGCAGAGGGAGTCTCATCTATTTCTTGTGGATTTTCTTAGCAGAGAGGAAGTTGG
This sequence comes from Scolopax mira, assembly GCA_004320125.1. Lineage (NCBI taxonomy): Eukaryota > Metazoa > Chordata > Aves > Charadriiformes > Scolopacidae > Scolopax > Scolopax mira. Next base: position 8,501 of record BJBW01019057.1, on the reverse strand, counting down.
ATAGAAAGGAGCTACTTGGAAAGGAGCCACTAGGCTGCATCCATCACTGTCAACTAGGCTGCAATTCCCTTTAATAGACTGAATGATCAAGTACCAACTTTGTTAAGGGTTGAGGTTCTTTCCTTTCCCCCATTACACTGCTAACTAGGGACATCCTCTGAATCTATTTCGTCTTCTATTGACATCCTTTGAGCAGGCAGTAGTCTCCCTTCCAATGTTTATCCACATGGTGTATTGCAAGGCAGACACCACATTCTTTATCATCCCTAAATAAGAGTTAAATATGCCAAGCTCAATTCCTCTCTTATCTAGGGGAAGGCTTCAGTGTTTCCCTCTTGTTTTAGCAATCTGTTTCTGTGCCTATTCTGATTTAAATTACTCCATCCTCACCAGAACTGGGCACTCTGCCAAGCTTTGGTATTAACCTTGCCTCAATACATCTTGAGATCACAAGATCTTTATTCCTCTCACATTGGTGGGTCATAGACAGCCTGTATTTTCCAGTTATTCACAAGACTTCCCTCATTTTGAACTGTTGACTTTAGAGTGTGACTTTATATCTTAAACTATTTTCCTTGGGGATTTCAAGTTTAACACTCTACTCTTTAAGCTTATTGCATGCAATGCTTCCTCACCTTTCTTTTTATATGTATCCGTCCTACACAAGAGGTGTCCCTCAGGACAAGAAACAATGGGAAGCTATTAGAGTGGAGACAAGAAAATGAAGAGAAAGACACTCTGGGCCCCTTAAGAATCACAGAAGATCTCTATTCCCCTTTGGAAGACAAGGGCCAATTTGTTGGCTTTTTCTAACTCTCATTTGTTTCAACACATGATTTATCACTGGGGTCTCCTCTCACATCTCTGAAACAAATGCCACATGCTTTCCACACTTCCTTATGTCTCCAGCCACTTCAGATTCAGCCAGCATCAATTCCAATATCTCAGGGAGGCCCTGTTTGTGCAAGCTGACAATAAAATCTGTATCTTTATTCACAGCATTTAGTGAATTCATAAAATGGGGTTGATGGCATAGTAATGGTTATTTAATCTCTAGGTCAGTTTTAATCAGATCCTCAGAATACAGATGGATGCAAGCCCTAGGGAAGCCAAGACCCCTATTACTGTAGTGGCACAATGAAGTGGCATGCAAATTAGCTAACTGGACAAGGAAGTTGATTAAAGTAATGGTGTGTAGGCACCAATTCTGACTTTCCCCTACGAAAAGAAGGAGGGAAGAAAGGTTTTTCCCCATCAAGGTGGAAGGCTGGGAGATAAGTGTGGGAGATGCAGTAAGACTGGGATAGGGCTGAGAGCTGCAGTCATTTTGAATTTCCTCAAAGGGAGCAGACACAGCCATGATTTTGGCTATGAATTTCCCCGCCCCCATGGCTGGAACATGGTAAAGCACGCATCCTTTAGGAGTTTCTAGGAGTGACAGTGGGAGCTGGGAGCCTGTATCCCAGTTTTTTGTTGTGTATCCTCTTCAGGATATATCATGCAGGCATGCCTGTGATGCTGTGCAGCCAAATTGGATTGCCAGACTTCCCCTACATCCTAAATAATTCTGTGCTGGCTGCTGGAGTACTACTGCTGCAGGGGGAGCCCCCCCTTCCACAGTTACCACTGTGGTAGCTGTGGATGCTACCACTTCCGTCAAACCTCTTGAACACTTTTGCACAGAGATGCAGGTTTGAGTTGAAAGAAAGGAACATAGAGCCTCTTAGTGTGTGGGGGGAAGGCAGGTAAAGATTATTTCAGTTGCATGAAGACTCTTCATGACCATTCCTACATGCTTCCTTTGTGCTATTGATCTTATGTGTGTTTTAAAACGCACATCTTATGTGTGTTTTAAAAAAAACACAACAAAAACCAAACATCAAGCATAGCATTGATTTTTGTAGGGAAAATAAGAAAGAAAAGCAAAAAGCAATACATCAAAAGAGACAGTTGCTTCTGAAGGAATGATCTCTAGAAAGCAAGTGTCAGGCAAGCTTCCTTTTTGCCTGCAGTTTTGAATTGAATGACCAAACCCCTATGATGACATCAGGCATTTTCAGCTTGGGAGATGACAATGTGCTAAGCCACAGGCTACAAAAAGCATTCAAGTTGCAAGGCAGCAAGTGTGAAAATCCTATCAGGGTTTCATTAAGCACAATCTCTGCTGTTCCAAAACTACTCAGCCACCCCACTGTCCTCTCTAGGCTACTGTCCCCACATTTGACCACTATCATTCCACTGAGTATATTTTTTTTCCAGTGTCTTGTCAGAATTTCCTTAGTTGCCTGACAAGTGCTGAATAAAGTGGAAAAATCTCCTCCCTTGACCTGCAGGCTACACTCTTGCTAGTGCAGTCCAGTGTCAGGTTGGCCTTTTCAACAAGGAAATGCAACTGACTTGTGCTTGACTTGCCCACTGAGATGCCCACAACACCCTCCTTAGAGCAGAACTGAATTTCTCAGGGAAACCAGGAACCAGTACCATTTGGGGTACATCTCTCTGAAGCGAACATAGAAATTTTAAGTAGGTGACAAGCATCTCTTTTACGTATGCCCTGTGGATTTAAACCCAGCCCCCAAAAAGAGAGGAAATTCTGTGTTGTTGTTTTACATGCCATGAGGAAATATTTCAAGAAACTTTGTTATGTTGCTTCCCTTACAGATCCAGGGATTTATAGCTTTACATGTTTTTATGCGGGGGGAAAGAGAAGGAAGCCTCATTAGCATATTTTTAAAGACATTGGAGTGCTTTTTCATCTCTGTTACTGAGAAATTGAGTCATCTTTACTCTATATAAATTCTATCTCTGAGAGCTTTTGTTCAAGTTATATTTGCTACTTACCAAAATTTGATTTAGTGAGGGGTTATGCATAGAAGAGATGGAAGGGAAATATTAGCATTTCATTGGAAATTTTAATATAGACATTAAATGGCACCAAAAACCAGACAACTCAGTGCTTTTGTTAACTTAGACTCCTAGCCATTAAGTGTTTTTCTTCTACTTGTTCCTTTTTTCTTGCTTTCTTAATACTCTAGCTCTACAAATCACAGGCATTTTCTCCTGCGTGGGATATCTAAATGGTATCACTCATGATTTTTACACAGTACATATAGTGGATTTATTGACAATGTGGTATGCATAAGAAAATGAAAGACAAATAGCAGTGACTACCTCCAAGCAGAAAGCAGATGAGTCTTTCCCACATGGCTGTAGTAGGATGGTGTACTGATGAGGTGTGAGGAGGCTACTGAGCCTCCACCAAGGTAATCTCCATTACTTGTGCTTCTGCTCTTAGACCTTCATTCAATCCTGTTGGTCCCAGTTTGTAGTAGGGATCCCATCTAAAGGTCCCTTCTCATCTTCATGTCAGAAGGCTTACCCAAGGACACCTCTCCCTTGCACAATGCACAATGAATTGTGAAGCCAAAGGTGAAAGGTCTGAATGGGCTTGGGAATGCTACTAAACTGTTAGATAATAATATACATTTCATTCCCTATTCTGATCATTACTTTAACATTGGTGACCATAACTTGTTTTTAGCCTGAAAGATGACAAAAATGTGGGAGTTTATGCAGTGAAACAGTAGTATCAGGGCAGTACCAATAGGCAACAGGTTCATATATCACACATACATATAAGACCATTAGAAGTCACCAAGTCTGACATCAGATTAGATATATAGAACTTCTCTTAGCAATTCCATCTTGAAATGAGGAAAAATACTGGAAGAAAGGGAACTTCATACCCATTTTTTAAAAGGGTAGAAAGGAGGACCTTGGGAACTACTGACCTCTCAGCCTCATCTCTGTGCCTGGGAAGACCATGGAACAGATCCTTCTAGATGCCATTCTTGGGCACATGGAGGACAGGGGGGTGATTCATGACTGCCAATATGGCAACGAGGCCCTGGGCAACCTGGTCTAGTTGGGGGTGTCCCTGCTGACTGCGGGGGGGGTCAGACTAGATGACCTTTGAAGGTCCCTTCTGTCCCAGATGATTCTATGATTCTATGAATATTTGAGCTTAAAAATTGTCAGAAGTGAAGAAATTACCATCAGCCTTGGTCATTGTTCCAAGTTGATGATTCTCAATCTTCCAAACTACCATCTCATTTTCAACCTGATTGTATCCACTGTCTGTTTCCCTGCAATCAGAATTTGGTATTTCTGCATGAAACTTGGTGAGAAGTCCCTACACAGGTATTTTGCCATTATCTCAAAACAAAATCCATTGCTTCGCTGTTTATTCTCGGAAGAAAAATATTGTTTGACTCAAACAAAAAGAGTCCTCTGCTCTTTGTTAGTCCTTTTGAATTATTTCTTGCTAGCCTGTCAGGACTCGAGATAAATTCTCCATTGACTGTGACCCTGATTCATTGATCTTTACAGCAGGCTCACTCAGAACCTGTTGCTATCACTGGTAAGCACTCACACAGCCAAATAACACATATACACCACTGATGAAACTCAGCTCAGTAACTACTCCTGAGGGAGCCAGTGATTCAGAGTTTGATACAATGGAGAAGGATATTCCACTTGCAAATACTGTCCAGCTGTTCATTCAGATATGTATGCTAAACAGGACTAAAACTGAAAAGATGCTGAAATGTAAAAGCCAAAGAAGTAAAATCTAAAAGTACTAGTGCCAAAAAAAAAAAAAAGAATAGCAATTAAATAAAAAAGAATCAGGACTATTGTTTCACATTCTTTACAAAAGTGCTGCTTTTCTAAGAAGAAAAAAAAAAAAAACCACAAAAAAATATAGAATCATAGAATCATCTGGGCTGGAAGGGACCTTCAAAGGTCATAGTCCGCCCCCCCTGCAGTCACAGGGACACCTCCAACTAGACCAGGTTGCCCAACTAGACCAGGGCCTTGTCGAGCCTCACCTTGAATGTCTCCAGGGAAGGGGCCTGAAGAAGTCTGAAAGAAAGAATTAACAGGTTCAGATCAATTCTTCAGTGCTGTATAATTCTCCATCACTCACTGGATTTACATCTCCCCCATGCCTTCCCCTTACCTCTTATTTTGTGCTGTAATGGAAATGCACTGTTTGATTTCTTCTGTTGACTTTATACGTTGTTTATTAAGTATGTAGAATTTTGAAAGAAACATGTCCCATGGTACATCAAGACATGTCAGACTGTGATAGGTTTTCTCATAGCGTGATAAACTGGTGAAGCAGAAGAATCTGTTTATGGTGAAGACTAAAATGATGGATCTGTTTCGTGGCTTGAAATGTGTTGATTATAGGGTGTTGTAGGCTTATGTAGGTGTATGGACAACTTTCTAGTAAGTATTTCCCCATATTGTATATTAGCTAACAAAAGCAACAGGGATATTTTTTAGTACATACAATAATTTATGCTTGAACTTTAGCACATTAAAATCCCTTATTTCCTGTTTAAGGGATTCATTTCTAATTACCTAGCAATATCCTCTGTTGATATTCACATACCTTTTAGAAGAAAATTTGAGAATTCATACATGATAATTGTATTTTTGAGGTGAAATAAAAATCATATTGGAAAGCAGACATTTTTGAGGCATCAAGAAATTAAGGTAGTTAAACTTAACTACTTTCCACTTAACTAATTAACTGCTTACCCCTAAGGTAGTTATAAAAGAAATGTGGAGTCTCTGATCATCTGCAGACTTTAAGTCACACTCCAAAGCCTTTCTAAGAAGTAAGCTCCAGATAATCAAGTAGCTATGGACTTGCTGTAGGAATTGCAAGGAGAAATTTCATAGTTAAATAGATTAGGAGATCAAATAACATTCTCTACAATTCTATCATTCAGAGCTTTCATGGAATCAAAGAATTTTCTTCTGCAACTCTCCAACCACTTAAAAAAGGAATACATTAAACTTAATCATGGACACATCACCCTCCCCTTTCTCAGCTTAGCAAACTGAGGCACAGTGAAGTTACAGGACTGTCAGTTTTTGAAGTGGGCTGGAAAGCTGGTAGCATCTCTTCAGCGTTCTCAGCCTTTGATGCACCAAGAGGGGTCAGGCATAGTAAGCTGTCTGAGCTCCTGTGCTCCACCTGTGCAGTGGAAAAATACATGACAGGAGGAGACTGACATTCCCACATCATCCTTTTCCTTTGCCCCTTATCTTGCAGTGACACACAAAGGTTAGCACATTGCTCCATATATTGGCAACTATGATTCTAGCTGACTGAGTGGATCTACCAGTATGTTTCTCAGCACGTCTGTGTTCAATGGATGGATCAGAAGTTCACCTAGTAGACTGGGGAAGTCCAGAGAGAGTCAAAAAAAGTAGAAGTGAATTTTGAGGTGCTAAAAATATTGCTTCTGCTGCCAAAATCTAAGACTATTTTCCCCTTTTCCCCCTGTCTTCTACCAAGAGCAATCCACATATCTGTAACACATCAGGCAGTGACAATAATTAACCACCAACCCCTAGAAATGCAGAGAAAAGTAATAACATGAAAACCTGGAGCCCTCTCTAGTCCCATGCTTGGCCTCTGCACCTGTCTCACAGTGATGTCACCCAGCTTAGACAGATGTAAGCTGCCTGCATAATATTTTTGGCCTTCTCCCCTGAGTAGCTGCTCTGGCCAAGATTTCTAATCAGTGATCAATGATCACCAGACCAGCAAACAGAACATACACACCCAGCAGCAGATGTCAGTGACTGTACTCAATCATGACAGCTCTTTGCACGAAGAACTGGCTGCAGAGGGTAGCAGACTCTTCAAGCCGCCTAGATACAGCTCTCTCTCTGCTCTGGGCCTCAATTAGAAAGCATTTTGTTACCTGCTAAGACATCTGAACATCCTACTGAAGGTCTGGAGCATTCTTTGCTCTATGCTAGAAATGTGCCTGGGAAATAAAAGCGTTTCTCTGGCTTCTGTTTTCTGGGACTCCATAGATGGCGCTTCAGCTGGGTGAATCCATAGTGTCCAACGTATGTGAACAGGAATAAAGGGAAGCCGGTCTCTGTAGCACTATCTCCTATTCAGGCAGAGATACACTGTCAGGAGAAGTAGCCTTACATGTGATTCTAGAGGAAGCACTATCTTTTGAAGGACCCTAAAGATTTGAGAGCTGCCAGAGGCTTCTTATTTACCCCACAGTCTCCTATTTGTCCATATATTCTACTTTCAAGATCTGGAAATACCCAAGAGTCATCTTCAGCATTTGCTTCCATGTTTCTCTGAGGGGGGGTAATTGAACTCACTGCTAAGGCAACTGTTCTTTATCATTATGTTAGGGCATTTTGAAACTCCTCCAGCCCCATTTCATCTAATCATACTCTTCTTGAATGTGGTAGATTATTCCTCCTCTGCTAGAATTTAATAGCTATGTGTATATAGAAACCATTTCTGTTTGTGTGTTTGTTTGTTTGTTTGTTTGTTTATATTGGGTAGCAGCTTCAGTTATGGGCTAGAGCCCTGTTATGCAGGGAGTTGTAAAAACAGGATTCACAATAAGCTTGTAGATGGTTATCATATCCCTCAGTCATTTGGCATGTTACTCTTTAAGTGGAGGAGAGCTTAAATGCAGATTGAATTAATCTACTCTATAATTCTTACCTTTAGATAATTTTGATTAATTCCCATAACAGGGAGTTCCAGAGCATCCCCATGGAAACAGACTCTGCAGCAACTTCTCTGCATCCAGCTCATAAGATGATGTCTAGAACTGTAGCCAGTATTCCTGGTATGCTGAGGCAGCACTTTACAGGGGACTGCTTGTGATGTCCTGTGACGCAGCATCCCCATTTGTGTTGCATGGGTCTTTTCTGACATTAGCAAATGAGATATGAGTTTATATTACAAATAATGGTGCAAATTTCATGAGTATGCTGTCCTAAATTGAGGTAGCCTCTCCCTTTTTCATACCTGCTGGAAATTAAAGACCTGTAAACCCACTATATACCAACACTATTTAAATCAATATGTTGTCATTTTCCATTAACATTTCCTTTCAGATTCAGCACTGCTCTTTTCCAAATCTATTGGACTCAGTTTTGTGCATGAGCTTGCCAAAAGCATCAAACAAACTTTATAAAAAGCAAGCAAGAATACTAGATGTGGCTCAGCTCCTCATGGGATTAAACTCATTGTGACAGAGAAACTGGCAAGTTAATCTAGGTGAGGTGCTTACAGCATAGCATTTGGGAACCCTGGAGGGAGCAGCTGGAATTGTGGAGAAATGTCAGGAACTTGCAATAGCCCTACACTTTGCATATTGCCAAGTGGAACAGAAGGCTCAGAGGATGCCAGTTTAGTTAAAGATGAGTGTGAGTTAGATTGCAAGGCAGGTCTGGTCTTACCTTGCAGAAACCTTATAAGATGGTAAGTAGACCAGAGAGGCATGTCTTCTAGTTGGAATTCAGTCACAAAGAGCTCATTTTAAAAAATGTATGTCTGCTTCATACAGCACCTTCTATGAGAGAGACACCACGTATGGAGGAAATTATTAGGACCCACTGCAACAGAAGCAATCATCCATCTGCAAGGCAGGAAC
>BJBW01019056.1:0-18688 GCA_004320125.1 Scolopax mira | reverse complement strand
GGGGGGTGCCTTCCTCTGTGTGTGTGTGTCCCCCCCCCCTCTCCTCCCCACCCCTGCAGGATGCTCACCCGCCCCTCGCTTGCTCTTTTCTCCCTCCCTCTCTGCCTGCCCCATAGAGAGCCTTAATCTATTTATTTCAAGCCACTTCATCCTCTTTCCTGCTTTTGTCCCGGCCCCAGCCTCTGGCTTTGTGGGGGGGGACTGCTGAGGTTTTAAAAGCCCCTTCCCCTATAGTTGGGGGTCTCCGTGGCTGCCTGAATTACAAAGCCTGAAACAGGATTACACTGACCTGATCCTATTAAACTTGCCAATCCATCTGGGCCGCCCTCCCTCCGGCTCCACAAACTTCACTCGCCCAACTTTCCCTGGGGCTCAGCCCGAGGAGAGGAGAAGCAAAAGGAGGCCACCTTTCCAAGCCAGCCCAATGGATGGAGGAGGGATGGATGCTATTGATTTTTTTTATATATATTTAATTATTATTTTTTTCCCCCCCCGGACTCATGTGGATTTTAAGCTTCACCTCCTCGCATCTCGGCCCCGAAAGAAAACCGTGGCATTTTCTTGGCCTTGAAGGTTTTCTGACTCCCGGCCCCGGCAGGAGATTAAGTCATAGAGCTAAACCATATAGAAAAAGGGGCGTTTTTTTTAGCTGTAACAACCGTTCTCCCTCCTTTTGGAGCTGCCAAATCTCTTCTCCCTCCCTGCAAACCCCCAGCGATGCAGGCGAGCATCTCCCTGCCCGTATCCTCCCAGAGGAGCTGCACGGCCGGTGAGGGAGGCTTCCCCAGCAGCACGATCTTCCTCCCTCTCCTTTATAAAAAGAGGAAGAGGAGGCAGACCCTGCCCCCATGACATTTTTCCTCGTCAGCCCCGCAACCAGCAGCGTTAACTCGCTGCCAGGGGATGCTCGGCGTCGCCTCGGCGCTGGGGTGCCTGAAATTAACACCACCCCCCCCACCACCTTACCCCCCCCCCCACCTTGGCCACCACCCCCCTCCCCAGGAAAATCATTACCAGGCAGGGGAATAATCCAAAAATGGCAGTAAAATACGGGGTGTTGAGGCTGACCTGCCAGGATGACTGAATTGGCAGCAAAGGGCCTATCGCCGACTCTCGGGGAGCGGTTTTAACGCTCAAATCCTATTAATTAACGGAGCAAAAGACAAACCAGGGACTCCTATTTATAATTTTCTAGGAGCGTGTTCCCACCAGCAAGGAGCTGGAGCTCACAGGGTGAGTGAATGCCTGGAGCTCTTCCCTCGTCACACCCCAAGCTGCTCTAAAGTGTACCAATACCCCAAAACGGGGCATTAGCAGAGATTTTTATTTTATTTTTTTGTATTTTCTTTAAGGTGACATATCCTGATGCTGTCTGAGGTGACCAAAACCGCATCTGCCCAAGTCTAAAATTGAAATATTTGCTGGTTTCCTTCTGCTTGCTGTCTTCTTTAAGATGCCTATTCTTGCTGCGAAAGCACCTGAACTCAGGAAAATGCAGGAAAACATCACTATTGCCCCAAAAACCCCTTTCAGAGATAATGCTGGGTTTTTTTTTTGCTGGCTCCCTTGATTCAAAGTGAACCAGACTGACTTCTTCAGGCCCCAAGCCTCTCACACACAGCCCTGAAGCATCCTTGGGGTGACGTCCCATCACCCCAAATTTGGTGGCTGGGGGTAATGCACCCCTGTGAAAGACAAACCCCGACATTAAAACGAGCAGGTCACCCTCCTGCCAAATTTCAAAGCCCTGCCCCAAAGCTTGGAGCCACCTAAGAGATTTTATATAGTACTAAACGTTAGGTTTTGGGTTTGTTTTTTTTTTTCTCTCCACTGCTTGGGAAAAAAAACAACCCACCCACCCAAACCCCAAACCCAACCACATCTTTTTCTCAGTGCTTTTTGCCCAAAACAAAGAGGATTTGGGTTGAAATTCCCTCTTCCTCCTCACCCCCAGCACCACAATGGACCCCCCCCCAATATTCAGCATCGTGCCCTAAATAATGAAAACGCTCTGCAGCCCCGACGGCAGGGACCAGTGCCAACAGTTTCCCAGTCCAACTGGCACCAGTAACAGCAGCTTTCTGGTCCTCCCCCCTTACCCCCCCACCCCGTGTCTTTGCACGGAGAGTAGGGAGGAGAGCAGAGACCTCCTGCAAACCATCTCTGGTTGCCTGTAGACGTGCCACCGAGCCCTGAACATTTACAAATAGCCTCTTCATCGCTGAGAAGCCACTTGGGCTTTTATGAGCGTCGTTATGGCCGCAGTCTAATAGGATCTATCAAAAACATTGCCTCTCTGAATTAAGGTAATGGTCATTTTTAAGACACACATCTGTATTTTTTTTTTTTTTCCTCTTTTAAACAGATGCTCGGCTCCTAAGCCCACGACTGCTATTTCTCCCCCCTCCCCAATTATTTTCATATTTCCCCATTTCCAAAGCGGCAATAAGTTCCCGCCGAAGAAGGGTAATAGGAAGTCTCTCTCTAAGAGAAATTGTTAATTTGGGATTTATAAAGGACTTTCCTTAATGAATAATAGTTGAGATCGATCTGTCTTCCTGCCTCATTCTGCAAAGTAACATTTGTAAAGTGAGGTGATCCCAATTACTCCCTCTAATAACCCTCTCCAGCAAGAGATTTCAGAGTCGCAGCCATGAAACTCCCCCGCCTGCCTTCGCTGCCCCGGTGCCATCGTCATCGTCAGGCCTTCCTGGCCTCAGCCACCTCATCAGTCCCTTCCTCCCTGACTCCCATCACCCAAAAACCCCAGGGTGGGATGCCCTGCAGCCCTCTGAGAAGGGTGCTCCATCTGGATCCTCCCCAGTCCCACCAGCTGCCTGGTCCCGCGCTGTGATTGTCACCCTTAGTCGCCAAGGTCTGGAGGGGCTTTGCCCCCCCTCAAAATGCCCAAAGCTCACCCACCCATCTCCTGGCTTATCTAAGTGAGAAATGACTCCATTATTGTTCCCAAGTCCTTCTGCAGGGAGAAAAGACTGGCCCTAAAGGGCTCTTGAATCAACAGGGGGATGGCCACGTGAGAACCAATGCCAGACAAATTCAATTGGAAGGTAGGGGTTTTTTTTGGCTTAAAATATGGCGGGCAATTAAAGATCAGAGCCACCTAATAAGGTGTGTGGGGTGTCTCCAGCCCCTGGGATCTTCAGCTCAGGGCTGGATGCCTTTGGGGAAGAGATGCTTTAGCCAAAGGCAGGGTTTTTGCCATAGCAAGAACCTTCTCCAGCTGTTCTACCACATCTCCCCTTTCATCCCGGCTTCCTTCCCTTTGGTTCCCCTCTATGGTGGGGAATGAAGGTGTGGAAATCCCATTCCCTTCCTTCATTTGCTTGGTGCCATCCCACATGCACGCCCCCCATCCCACATCCAGACACCAGTGGGACCCCTGGGGGCACAGGAGCTGAGGAAAGGGACCTTTTTGCTGTTCCTTGATTAAAAAGTCCAGTTTCCCCTGCTCCCCAGCACTTGGGAGAGAAGAAGATTCTAGAATTATAGAATCATCTGGGCTGGAAAGGACCTTCAAAGGCCACCTACTCTGACCCCCCCGCAGTCAGCAGGGACACCCCCAACTAGACCAGGTTGCCCAGAGCCTCATCAAGCCTCCCCTTGAATGTCTCCAGGGAAGGGGCCTCAACCACCTCCCTGGGCAACCTCTTCCAGTGGAGGTCCACCACACTCACTGGAAAGAGCTTATCCCTAATCTCCAATCTAAATCTGCTTTTCTTCAGTTTAAACCCATTGCCCCTTGTCCTGTCACTGCAGCCCTTTGGAAACAGGCTCTCCCCAGCCTTCCTGGAGCCTCCTCTTCTCCAGGCTGAACAACCCCAGCTCCCTCAGCCTGTCCTCGCAGCAGAGGGGCTCCAGCCCATTGATCATCCTCATAGCCCTCCTCTGGACTCACCTCATCAGGTCCATGTCCTTCTTCTATGGAGGGCTCCAGCCCTGCACACAGTGCTCCAGGGGAGGTCTCACCAGAGCAGAGTCAAGTGGCAGAATCCCTTCTCTGGACCTGCTGGCAACACTTCTTTTGATGCAGCCCAGGATGGGATGGGCCTTCTGGGCTGCAAGCACCCACTGCCTGCTCATGGCCAGCTTCTCCTCCATCAGCACCCCCAAGTCCCTTTCCTCAGGGCTGCTTTCTAACCCCTCCTCCCCCAGTCTGTATTAATACCCAGGGTTGTTGTGGCCCAGGTGCAGAACGTTGCACTTGCTCCTGTTGAACTTCATGAGGTTCACCTGAGCCCAGCCTCAGGTGGGCTCTCCAGCCTTTCCAAGTCCCTCTGGATGACATCCCATCCCTCAGGTGTATCGACAGCACCACACAGCTTGGTGTCATCTGCAAACTTGCTGATGGTGCTCTCAATCCCTCTGTCTATGTCATTGATAAAAATGTTAAACAGCACCGGTCCCAGCATGGACCCTTGAGGGACACCACTTGTCACTGCTCTCCATCTGGACTTAAAGCCATTGAGTACAACCCTCTGGATGCCACCATCCAGCCAACTCCATACCCACTGAACAGTCCACCCATCAAATCCCTACCTCTCCCATCTCTCCAATCCTGCCACAGCAGCAGCACTCCCTTCTCCTTGTCTGCTCTCAAGAGATACCCCACCTCCAGCAAACCCAGGGAAGACTAATACCACTTTCCTGGTAATTGCAGGGTGGGGAAAGAAACCTCAACATAAAAGTTCCCCTTAATTTTATTTTTTTTTTAAAGCAAAATAAAATTCTTTTATATCACCTCCACGCAGCTGGAGGGAACTAAGGCGGCCACGTTGTAAGAGCCTTGCTCTAGGTCACCTTCAGAAGAGGTGACCCATGGATGACACTGCCTTTGGATGCCACAAGGACTATTTTGGGTGTTTGAGCTCTGTTAGGCTGCTGGCGTGTGCAGGGCAGAAAAGTGTCCTTTTTCCATCTTTGCCTGCAAGCATCAGTCCCCCCTGTGAGCCAGAGCTGGTCTGAACTGGGCACGGTGCTTGGACACCCCCTCATCCCAAGGGGACGGGGTTCTGTGGGTACACCCCTGCCCCCATCCCACCTCAGGAGCTCGACGGGCAAACTCTGCCATCTCCCAGCCCTAGAAATGGTGACATCCTGACACTATTTGTTCACCTGGCACAAACCTCAGCGCTGCCAGTAGGAACTGGCCAGGCCGATTAGTGGCAGCCATCAGCCAATAAATAAATTGGAACCATCTCCAGACCTGATTAGCTTGCTAATTAAGCTCAGTTACAGGGAAATCTGCAGTCAATCAGCCCGGCCATTACCAGTTGGATCTGTGGAGCGGGGAGCAGTAGATGCTGCATCTCTGGTGGGGAGAAGGAGGAGGAGAAGGGGGGGAGCTCACTGCGCATGGGAAGGAAGGTGGTACCAAAAATCTGCTTTCCTCAGCAGCAACTGGAGATGCTCATCCATCTGGGGTGACCCCTGGCAGCCTCTGGTGTCCCCACACTCAGCCCTGATGCTGTTGGGGTGGCGCAGTGGGATTGCCCTCTTCTCAGTTGCTGAGCTGCTTGGCAGCACAGTCCCTTTCCAGTCCACAAACTCCCAGAAAGTGCAGAATGCCTCCAAAGAGAACCCATTTTGAAGGGTAAACACAGAGCTGGGGAGTGTGTAATATATATATATATATATATATACATCTCGCTCTGGCTCCCAGCTCTTCCCTCCTGCACCCATTTTGGGGACCCGCACCAAAAGGCTGATGGACGTCTTCATCCTGACACAGGGGCCAAGGGCTCTCTAGTTTCTTCTTGCCTGCAAGTAGACAAAAGCCCTCCTGTACAGCCCAAAGGAGAGGTAGGATTTCAAGACACGAACCCATCCATGGCCACCAACTTTGCAGGAGAAGGCATTTTGGCATTCAGGGACCCCCCATCTTGGCATTTGCTTGTCTCTTCACCGTGTCACTGGCAACTTGAGGTGGGTTGGGATGCCAGCCCTCGCTTGGTTAGATGGAAATACCTGGCCTCTGATTTCCGTTAACCCTCCCAAAACGAGGTGAATCGCTGGCTCCCGCCCCAAAATGATGAGAAACGATCATTTCCTCCCGCAAACGGTGATCAGGAGGTTTCTCTGCCAACGGAGCAACAAGCAGCCCTCGGCGTCAGCGGCACCGATGCCAAGAGCCATTTCTTAAAAGGCAAAGATTGAGCAACATTGTGTTCCCAACCTTCATTCCCTGAGCGATGGGAAAGCCCTGCAGATGGGTTTGCAGCTCTCTGCATCCCATCTCTGCATCTCATGCGTGTTTTGGGGTTTGTTTTTTTTTTGTTTTCTTCCACTGCTTTAGCTTTTCTCATCCTCTCTGTCAAAGGCACCCTCTTCTGGCTTAAAAACAAACATCTGGAAGTCGGGGAGCGGAGATGGGTGGGGGGCAGAATGCAAATAAGTAAGTGCTAATTGCTGGCAGCGGTGCTGCGTGTTGAGCGTGGTAATTGGGACCACATTTATTGGCCAATTAAGGGCTTTACTGGGCGTTAGGTGAGATAAATGACCGCCTGGTGGGTTTCCCAGTTCTGCTGTAGGTTTGTGGTTTTCCTTACTGCACATTTAGTGGTTTCATCAGGAGTGACTGTGTTTCTCCTCATGTGTTCTCCCAGTATGTCCTGTAGC
Source organism: Scolopax mira (assembly GCA_004320125.1). Taxonomy (NCBI): domain Eukaryota; kingdom Metazoa; phylum Chordata; class Aves; order Charadriiformes; family Scolopacidae; genus Scolopax; species Scolopax mira. Next base: position 12,052 of record BJBW01019056.1, on the reverse strand, counting down.
CTGTGCTTTCTCTTTACGGTTGGACCTGATGATCTTAAAGGTCTTTTCCAACCTAAAGTCCAACTATGACTCCGAAGTCATTCTGGGCATGGCTCAGGTGGGAACGGGAACGCTATAGGAACACTTTAGCTGTGAAAAAACCACATTGCCTGCTTCTCCCTGCCTCAGATCCCCCCCAGAAACAGAGAAAAAAGGGCAAAATGATGAGCAAGTGGTGCCGGGTTCAGAAGAGCTTTGTGTGGGACACCCTGCTCCCCAGCCCATCTTTCTGCTGGGTTTTTTTCACAGTCAGGGTAAATGTCAACTTTCTGAGCAGCGTCTCTGGACACTATTTCCACCTCCTGCCACTGGGAAGGGCCCTCAGGAAGAAGAATTGGGCCAATTCACTCCAATCCCACCACTACCCTTCCTCTCCTGGGTACTGCAAAGAAAGGAGGGGAGGAGGGAGGAAGACGGTGGTGGTTTCTGCACCACCGTTGCAGTTCAGCTGAGGAACTCCTCGATGCAGGATGCTGTGGATGTTCAAAGCTTTCAAGAGATTCAGAGGATCAACCAAATTGTTGGAAGAGAAATCCACTGAGGATTACTAAACTCACCAAAAACAGGTGGCTTGGAAATCCCTGGACTTTAAAGAGTTAGAGGCTGGGGAAATGCATAGAAAATGCCTCCTATAATCTGATTTTACACTCTCCTCCAGCAGTTGCTTCTGGCCACAGGTGGAGAAAAATCGCTGGAGGATCTTGGACCTGGCTCTTTAAAGTTACTCTTACCTGATATCCATGAAGCACAAAAGGTTTTCTTTTGTTTATAAAAAGAGCTGGATTTGGATGAGCTTGGAAAAGTTCTTGGATGAGTTCTGGAAAACAAAGCTGCTCACCAGCGAGGGTCAGCCACATCAGTTCACTGCATTGCTCCCTTCATACCAGTTTGGAGTTGGGCTAAAGAACAAATAGGAAACAGCAAAACTGCCAAGGGAATATTTGGAATGAGGGCTAAAAGGATGGGGTACCTACACAGCAAGCATCTTCTGGGCTCCGGAGGAGGTTTCTTGAGCTGGTTCTCCCGGCACCCATCAAAGCTACTCCTTTGTAGGCACAGCAAGGGTGGAAATGCACAACAAGACCTTACAGCAGAGCAACAGTCCAGTCTTTACAGTAATTGCTTTTTTCTTCTTAAGAAAAAAAAAAAAAAAAGAAAAAGAAAAAGGAAAAAAAAAGGGGGTTCCCCCCCTACTCTTATTATGAGAATCAATAGTTTTCCTTCAAAACCTCTTTCTGACCCCTGTTGCTTTGCAGTAGGATATTTTCTTTTCTTCCTGTGGCAACTGTGAATGCCACCAGCTGAGAGCGTTTCAGGGGGACACAGGGGTGGGCTTGGGGTAGGTGAGAAATGTGGGAATGAAAGGCAGCCTTAAATCTGCTCCACCATCCCTGGCACCAGGTTCTTCCAGGAGAAGCCAGATCTTAAGAGGGTTGTTAGAGAGAGCGAGCGAGCGAGCGGCCAGCCATGCCCATCACAAAAATCAAACCCTGTAGGAGGGCGAAAGTGGGGAGGGGTGGATGATTCCTGAAAAAAAAAGTACTACCTTAGCTTTACACCCGGAGGCAATCCGAAATAACTTCTCCCACATTCAAAGTTCACATTTCAAATGCAGAAGGGGAGAACGCACAGCACCCACCTCCGTTTTGATGCTGGTTGGACGCATGATGGGGTTCAACAGGGTGGGAAAACCTTGCAAGAACAAAAGCATCCAGTTGCTGCGTGACAAAATGGTGATGTAGACCCCCAAAAATGAAAAAAAAAATAAAAAAATCGACAAGCAGTCCTGTAGCTTGTCATCTCCTACAGGGCTGCTCCAGCCTCCCTGGAGAACTGAAGAACAGAAAGGGAAACCAAAAACCTCCCCATCAACACAGGACAGAGCCAACAACTCCCTGCTGGTGGAAGACCTGACTGATGGGCAATAACCTGAGGAATGAACAAAGTTAGGCCAAGGCACAAACAGACAGAAAAAAATAAAAAATACCCCCACCTTCCCCCCCCCCAACCCAATTCCACACTCTGGGCAGTCCGGCTCAGTCCATGAAGATGCAAGCTCACCTTTTAATCTTGGCCAGGTCTTCTCTTGAGCAAAGTCCTGCTGCAGCAAGGACGTGATGTGTGCATCTTGGCATTGGGTTTGACCATGCACCATGTTGGGGGCAAGTCCAGGAAAAGAGACATCCCCAATCTGCTCTTCTGCCACTGCTTATCTGTGGCTACCATATCCCCCTCATCACGCCTCTTTTGGAGGGAAATTCTCCTATTATTTTTTTCGCCTCTTCATAGCTCTACTGATTTCTGAATACCCCTAATTTTCCCATGTCTTTTATAAGGTGGGGCAAGCATAGGTGGCCAAACCACAGCTCTGGCTGTCTCGCTCCATGGTGCCCTTATAGATCTCAAATTCTTACATTTCTTTCTTCACCCCAGGGCATGTTATTTAAGCCACCTCCCTCTTCTTCCCCATTAATGCACATTCACTGAATTTCATCTGCTGTTCTCTACGGACCCACCCACACCTCTCTTGGCTTTATTTAGTCTTCCTGTAGCCATCCCCATCACTAACCCTATCACCAACCCCTCCAGGTCTCTTCTGGCATGTGGCTAATTACCAACCTGCTCAGGTGACACCCCATCATCTCTTCCTTCCCTCTCCATCCTCTCTCTCTCCACTTTCTGCACCAGGGCAATATTTTGTCTTCTCCTGGGGCCTACTTGGATTCCTGACTTCTTCTCGTGAGGTTCTCCGGCCAAGACCTTTAAAAGTATAAATAAATGTCAAGCAGTTGCCCATCGTTCAGTGCTTTAAACAACTTATTCAGAGACGCCTAAGGCTGAGCCATGGTTTTCCTTCAAAGAAGGGATTAGACCATACCATATCATGACCTTAAAGATGTTTTATTATTATTATTTTAAATGATCGTTTCGACCAATTTAGCAGATACAGATGTAACCGTTACTGGCCTAATTCCTTGGATCTCCTCCAGAGACTCTTAAAGCCTAGGTGCAACATTTACTACTCTCTCTTCCTCGGGGAGAGTAACTGTTTTTAATGAAAGCTCGCATATTTTTGCCGGGAGATCTGTCACTCAGTTCCTAAGCACTTTCAGAACTCTTAGATATACACCATTACGGTCCGGTTGACTTATTGCTTTTTAATTTATCAATTTGCACCATTACTGGCTCTTCTGACATCCCAGGTCTCGGCTAATACTTCATCTTTATTACTGGCAAAGAGTGACAGTATGTCATCATTAACACCAGAAGGAAGTGGGGCCAGGGTGGGTGTATCTCAAGAACACGACCATGAAGACTCAAGCAAAGAAGCAAACTGCGACAAACAATTTTTCTTGTCTTTATTAGAAAGAGACCCATACAATATAGCAGCCTCTCTCTGCAGTACTTTACAATTTTTTTTTCATTTTCCTTTTTTTTTTTTTTCTTAATTATTCAGAATACTGTACAGCTGACACACACACACACACAAAAAAAAATCTCAATGTGGAGAGAGGAAAGGGAAACATAATACAAACTGGCATACTTAATCAAACCAAAATCATATGAAACAACAAGCAAAGTGAAATGTTTGTCAATCGGTTTAATTACAGTACAAACAACATAAATAAAGCATCATTGAGTCATTGTAAAACAAACTTGCTGAATGAGGTAATATAAAAACAACAACAAAAGACGCTTTTTTTTTTTTTAATAATTTCCACACTGCCTTGTCATCATTTATACATTACTATTTACAGAAACAGACACCCCCTCCCCCCCTGCAACTTGCTATAAAGCCTGCCATGTGCTAGGTATCTTCTGCTTCTACCCCAAAAATGGGTCTCTGGTGTCCCCAACTCACCTGGGCTCCCTTCTCCCCCCATCCCAACCAGAAAGACAGACATCACGAGGCAGAAAACCTGATAAGATTTGGGGGCTAAACGTGGCCAAACGTAAAACCTAGCCTTCGCGGGCCGTCATGGGGTATTAAGGAATAAAAGAAAGAAACACCCTACCCATCTGCTTCCACCAAGGTGGGGCCAATGGTGCTTCCCAAACCAGAGGGAACCTCAAATCACGACCTCGCTGAAAACCAGGGGCTGGACTCAAGGGTTTGGAAAGGTCAGAATACAACCCCCCCACCCCAGACCCAACTCTGCTGTCCTAAAGCTGTTTTGCCTCTGATCGAGCCAAGCATTCCCTAAATGCCCAAAATCCCTTGAAATCGAGAGGTTTAAAGCTGCAGAATCAGGCCCTTGGCAACCCCAAACCAGAGTCCAAAGGCAATGCGGTTCACAAAACAGGTCCCCAAGTGTTCTACAAGACACTCCTCTCCCCTTCCCTTCGTGCACCCACCTAGGCAAGCCATCTACAAGATGCTCTTGACCTTCAAAGAGTAAAAGGGAGCTGGACCAAACGTGTGCAGTCCCCTGGAAGCTGGGTATTTCCATGGAGCAAGGGGCTGTGCTTTCAGAGGATGGTACATCCTCTTTCTCCCCGCACGTTGGCAAAACGAGCTCCGTGGACTGAAGCTCTGGAAGGCATCTGAAAAAAACCACTTGGAAGGGTTTTTCCAACAGCATTTCAAAGAAATTCCCTTGCCTTGCTCCAGCAAACATCCTTCTCGCCCTGCCAGCCTTGCCCTCTTTCTATTGATTCCCCCTGACAGGACTATAACCCAAAAGCAAGGGTAGAAGTGGTGTGGACACCACTTGGTCAAGCCTTCCTGGACTACTCGGTACACGCAAAGCCTTTGGCACATCTCGGCTGAGCTTTGTGGCTCCCTCACAGCAAGATTTTGGGGCCAAGAGCGTGTGGAGGGTGAGATGAGGAACCGCTCTTGGGAAACGACCCACCTGGAAAACACCCTCCAGAAACATCTCACCACTGTCGACCCCGGTGGCCCCAAAAACCAGCATCGGGACCCGAAGCATCGCTGAATCAGCAACAGGAGGGCAGCCCATTGGTCCCACATATTTAAATTCAGTCAGTAAGGTGAGTTTCAAGAAAATTTATATTAAAAACAGGGCCTCTGAGCAGCAAGTCCTCTGCCCTTTTCACCTTTGGCATCTCCTTGCCCAGTGTTTTTCCCATGATAACACCACCCCCCGCCAAGGTTTCTTCTCTCAAGTAAGGGGCTACTTCAGTCCTGGTGGACACGTTAAAGATTCTCCAAAGTTGAGTGCCTCCATGGGGTACCCTGCCTTCACCTTCGGACTCAAACCACCTTGATTAGACTTCATCCACCAATTCAACTCAACTCATAACCCTGGATCTGGGAGCCGTTTCCCAAATAACAACCCATCTTAAAGCACCAAAATCCTTCCTTGGTCCTGCACGAGCTTGGGGTTTGCCTTCAGCACAGATCAGACCTTAGCAAGTTGACTGCTGCGAAGGGTTTTCCTCCCTGTACCTTGTCGTTCAAGAGGACCAGGAAAGTGTTATCAGCTACTTCAGTTCTCAGAAATAAACAAAAAAAAACCCCCAAAACCCCACCAATCAGTTCTGGAAAACAGGGCATACACAAAAAGAGCTGATGGTGCATTCACTGCCAGCAAGCAACGTGGTCATCCCAAATGCATGCCATTAGACCTCTGTAAGCTTCGCCTCCCCCCCGCCCCCCACCCCCCCTACCCCTTCACATTTTGTACATGACACACAGGTAAAAATTACTATCTCCAAAGCACTGCAAAATAGTCAATCCTTAGTCCTGGAAGCGAAACACACATCCAGAAAGTTCATGGTCAAGAGAAAGCTGAAGCTCTACCAGTCAATAGAACCCACCGCTACCGCTTGGGTACGCCACAGGGATTTGGGAGGTAGAGAGATGAAGAGGCTAAACCAGCTGAAATGCACAAAGACATTTTTATTTCATCTGCCCACAAGCAAAAGCCCCTCCAAACTCTCAGGGAACGGCAGCAAACGATGGGAATTGATTCACCCACATATTGCTGTCACCTGAAATGAAACGCAGGGGCCAAGATGATCAGAAGCCTGCCTTCTGGGGGCTTAAGATGGCTCTAAAACAAATTAAAAAAATCTCAAACCTTTTATGTTTTTTACGTTCAGGAACATGCTATCCTCCCCTCAAAACATGAACTATTCCTAGCTCCTGAAAATCTTGACCAAAACCCTTCAAACCTCCCTTTAAAATGTGAGACAGATTCAGTCAACTCAAGGGAAACTGCCATGAGATGAGACCACCCAATACTTACTTTAAAAACTGGCCCATGCTAAACAACAAAACAAAACCTAGAATGTTGTAATACAACAAATTTACCTACCTACAGCTTTGGACATTTTCCTCTATTACCTCTATATTTTCTTCAAACAGGAGATTATTCTCTAACCATTCAAACCAACCTTCTTTTTGTAGCTTAGAATTTAAGAAAACTCATTGCAGAACTTTTTCATTTAGGGTAGTTTAGTCTTTCTCTACCTTGAAAATAACTTTAATCTGGAGAGCTTTTTTTTTATTTTTTCCCCCTGCTATGCAGCGAACACAAGAACATCCAAACCCTGTTTCCTACACAACAAATTTTACCCCCAAATCACCAAGAACGGAAGGAGATGTTGAACTGAGGATCCAAGACTAAGAGCCAGAGATCCCCTGTAGCAGCCACCGGAGGGGAAACGAAGATGCTTGATAATGAGATGGAAATGAGCAAGTTGTCTCCTATCCAGCCCAACTGCCCCGAGTCCCTCCAGCCACAATGACCATTTGTTCCCTCTTAAGGTGCAAACGCGGCTCCCCGAGATGTTTGGAAAGGGCCCCTTTGGGACCCCCTTGTGAAATCTGTGCTTGTCTCCACTATTACTACTTTATACTAGAAACTACAAATTACTTCATTTTTCCCCATCTCCATACAAATATAAAAGATGAAGCTATCCAAACCCCAACAATCTAATTATACTACATTACAGTGCCAGAGACCGTTCCTAAGCCATATCTGTATTCCCACCTCTAATCCTCTCCCTACCTTACTCAGCTTCCTCTGGACAGGGGAAGTCTCCGAGTGCAGCTAAAGCTTTTTTTTTTGCACTAAAACACACATAATTTAAGGAAATAGGGAAAAGATGGCAAATTAAACAACATTAATGTTTACACAGTTATTACAGACTATGCCGAATGCTTAAAAATCCCTTCTACCTTCCTGGAGCTCACCTGGCTTTCTGAGCAGTGCCCAGCCCAGAACATAGCAAGATTCTCCAAACCCAGCTTTTCTTCTGCCCCTTTTTAGCAATGAAATGGGAAATCTGGTAATGGGAGCCCTTGGCTAAATCTCTGCACTGGCAGGACCCTGACTTTTCCCAAGGTTAGATCTTAGTTCTTCCTAAACAGTGAGGAGAAGTAAATAAACCCCCCCTCCTCCCCCCAACTCCTGGAATTTCAAGGTTCAGATGCCAGATACAACTCATTAGACTCATCAACTCAACAACAGCAATTAGCTTAAAATAAAATAGAAGGAAAGTGCTGATGTTAATAGCAAGGCTGACTTGCTCCTACTGTTTTAATCATCGTGGATAAAGTGCAGAGGTAGGGGGATTTAAAGGGTTAAATGGGGGACGCAAAGAAAAACCACTGCTGCAGACTCCATTTTGGGAGAAAATAGCTTTAGCTAACACATTTCTGTTGGGATTTCTTATTGACTGAATCTCAATTTGTTTTTAATTTGCTCATAACATGCTCAAAGGGCATAAACAGCCTGGCTAGTGGGTTCCATAAAAGCAACGAGAAGGGCTAAACGCGAGAGGAAGAGCAGAAAAGAGATGGGTTAAAAGAGGGGAAGCAGGGTCACCAAGTGTCAGGAAATATTGCCTGTTTCTGCACCTGGACGGCTTCAAGAACCTCCTTTGCAAAGTGCAAACACATCCCCAGAAAAGCACGTGGAGCCCAGAGACCTTGGCCAACGAAGTCAAGCCCTGCAGGGCTCCAGCCATGAAGAACTTCCTCCCTCCTGGCTCTCAGCTGGGGTGGGAAGGGGTTTCCCCTGCTCTGCTTCACCAGGCAAGAAGGGGATGGAGTCTATGCTGGCCCTGCTTCCTCGCCAGGTGGCTTGTCCCACTAGCTCAGGGGGTGCCACTCAGTTTCTCACAGCCATCCAGCCAAAGCCATTTGAAAAGAGGATGCTCTAAGCCCACACCCCGAGAAACACAGACTCTTGGGGTCCGTTCTCCTATTCCAGGGGCATCACCAGCTGTAACGACAGAGGAGGTCTCTCCTGACTTGGAGGAGACAGTGCTGGATGGTCTTCTCTCCCTGCAGCCCCCCAGCCATTTGGGGGAAGTCATCACACCGCCTGAGCCACTTCAACATAGGTCTTGCCAATGCTTACATGTCCCAGGGAAAAAAGAAACCTACGTTTAGGTTAAAAGCAACTGGTTACTGCCTAATTGAAGTATAAGGTTATTAGTTGGCAAGCCTGGATATATAATTTTTCCTATAATAAAATGGAATTTCCTCTCCTAAAAATATTCTGTGTTTTTTCAATGTTCGCCTTTTTATGAAAAGAGCGTATAATTCTTCTACCCGAAATCTACGTGGCAGCCTGGTTGCCCTTGTTTCTCAAACACCACTCTCAGCTTTGTAAGAGGAAGGTGGCCCAAAGAGAGCATTAAATGATGTAGAGAAAATACTTTCGATTAGGAAAAAAGCTCATAAATGGAATACGCATTGAGAACTTGGCGGTGGCAAACGTGCCTACCGTGTATTTGAAACAGTGGACTTGGCTTTTGGATAAAAATGCCCTCGATGCTCCCAGGGGAACAGCAGGCAGCTATATAGCACCTCTGGGACCATGACCTGCGATTCCCAAATCCCTGCTGTGTCCCCCTGGGAAGGGTTACAAAGCTTGTGAGCACCAAGACACGGTGGGCGTCACAGCATCCCTTTCAGCTGCACATTAGATGGGTTGTCCCCTGGCTGAAGGACCCACCCGTCAGTACCAAAGATCAGGGAGCTGTCTGGGAATGATGGAGAAATAGAAATTATAACAGACACCCTTCCTCAATTTAAAAAAAAAAAAAAAAAATTAAAATTATCCCAGTATGAAGAGAATCAGCTGTAGCCTTACTCTGATGCAGCCATCTTAGGCTGGCTGAAAAAAGATTAACCCCACCCCAAAATAGTCAAAGGTCTATACAATAACAAAGTACAAAATAAGAACACCACTGAATAGGAAAAGCTGGTCAATATTCCTGTGCTTCCACCTTGAGGCTCACTTTTCTTCCACAGTTCGATGATTTTACATCAAATCTATAATTTTCTAATTTTTTTTGTTGTTGTTGTTCTCCTTAAGATAACCAGATCACATTTTTGCCTTCCCATTTTGTCCACGTATAGGTTTATTTAGCAATCTGCTATTTGTCTGTGCCAAATGAAATCTGGAGCCCCAAGGAAGAGCACCACCGAAGGCTTGGGAAATACATAGGAGCAGGTAGATTTGCAAATTACTATGCTGTGTGCACCTCACTGCCTTCACATAATTGCTCCTTTGCCATCGAATTCAGTTGAGTTTTCAACTTTCTCTGTGATATACCCTTCCCCCGCTTCACATTGCCATATGCCACTTAAAAAAAAAAAAAAAAGAAAGAAAGAAAAAAAAAAAAAAAAGCACTTTTTCTGCCTGCTGAAAACTGTCCAGCCTGCTTCCCTGCGCCAAAATCCTGCTTCATTGAAAATAGGAGAAGCTGGGATCTGCCCGGTAATACCAAAATAATCAAATCAAGTATTAAAACTTGGAATTCAAATGAACTGTCCAGGCTACTTTCACAAGCCATTTTTCTTCCAGAACCCAGCCAAGTTGGGAGTCAAGCACAGCCATGTCCTGCCCGCCGCGGTGAAGGCTATCAATTCTGAACTTAATCAAATCTGATCTTCCCACAGCCAGGCGAGGGCTTTTTGTCTTGGCTTGTGAAAGCTTTGTGTCTTCTGGAGTAAAATATATTTACAGTGCTGAAAAACAGCCTCTTTTTTCCTTTCTAAAAGGTCTGGTACACTTTTTTTTTCTTTTTCCCCCATGCCAAATGTGCCACAATCTCCTTCTGATATGTTCCTCACAGGCTTGTGATGAAAACAAGAGTTCACTGCTGGGAATATTTTCAATGTACAATGATCTGTAACCCACAGATCCTAACTAGTTGCACATTATTTAGTTCACATCCATTACAGTTTATAAATTAACAGAGATGTCATTTTCTGTACAAAAAAAAAAATAAATCAATGCATATTTATGGTTTTTTTTTATTCAAATAGATTTTACATACATATAATCTAGAGACACAATACAAAAATCTGTATAAGTTAGGCAATGCATCACAGGAGTGACCAAAAACTCAACACATTTACCTTGGCAAAATGACAGAACCTATTTCTGCTGGCTGAAAAAAAAAAATATTAGCCTTTAATGCGTTTATTAATTTCACTAAACGTACTTGAAATGTTTTTCCTTAGCGGTATTCATTATTCCTTTTTGTGTTTCATAGTTACTCTTATTTATTTTTTCCATTTTGTTTTCGCGCCGAGGAGACTGCAGTCAAATAACACTCAGCAACTCATTTCCTCTCTTTGGACTGAAAAATTAAACAGATACTAAATTATGACAGTGAATTTAGAAAGGAGGGCTCCAAGGGGTTGAAAGAACATGTCTGAGATAATACGATGCTTCTAAGAATATTGCAATCACATCCAAGCAATCACCGAAGCGTGCCATGTAACTACCTCCTCAGCTAATATGCTTTTTTCTCCGTGATGACTAATCATGTTCTATTAAACAGCGGTAATGCTGGAAGAACTCAACTATACAAGTGTAATGAAGCCAGTATTCTCCCTGGACAGATTAGCTACAACTGATTTGACACATACCATCATAGGAGCTTCAAACCTGACAAACTCTGTGCTTGCTTCTGATTTATGCCGTCAAGCTCTTCCGAGAAGAGAATGAAATCCAGGCGTCGCGTTTGGTAGAGGTGAAATGTACTGATGTGCTTAACTGTCAGTTACGGAAAGTCACCATCTCTCCTTCCTTCTTCTCTTGCTCGCCTCTCCCTCCACCCCTTCCCTCCACACCTTTGGGGAGCCTGCGTCCCCCCCCTTGGGGACGACCGCTCTCCCGTGGTCCTGGTGCCACTCACGGCGTGTCCTGCTCAACCCACGCGCTCTCACCCGCTCGTTTCCATCGTTCGAGAGCTGTCACTGAAACAACTGCTTTCCCTGCAGCCCCTTTTGCTCCTTCTCATCCCCTTGTGCTGTTTCCGGATGGGACAGGGACGTACCAAAGGGAAAAGGAGAAAAGGAGAGTTACCAGACTCACAGAGCAGAGCTGTGATGGGGATGGAGGAATATGAGGCTGCGGATGTACTTCAGGTCAGCGAATACATGAGTGAGCTCCTCAGATGATGGTGGGCATCCTTCCACTGCTGTTGTTCCGGTTATTGTTCTTCCTGGACAAGTTTGGAGTGGCCATAAGGACGAAGCGCTCGTCGGGGCAGCCGTACTGGAGGAGAACATCAATGCACTCCTGGCTGGAGGCCTGCCGGGCGTAGGCCAAGGCCGTGTTTCCGTGGGCATCGCGTGCCATCACGTCGACTCCATACTGCAGGAAGAAGAGGTGTGTTGTTGGGAGCCACAGCGCCAACAGAGCGTTAAAAATGGAAGGAGTGAACGTGGGGACAGACTGGTTGGAATGTAGCTGAGGATGGGGACAAGAGAGCAGGCGGGATACCAGCCTGACAACACCAACAGCACTGAGTTATCATAGAATCATAGAATCACTCAGGTTGGAAAAGACCCTTGGGATCATTGAGTCCAACCATCAACCCCACTCGACAAAGCTCTCCCCTACACCATGTCCCCCAACGCCACATCTAAACGACTCGTCAACTCATCCAAGGATGGTGACTCAACCACCTCCCTGGGCAGCCTCTTCCAGTGTCTGACCACTCTTTCTGTAAAAAAGTCTTTCCTATTGTTCAGTCTAAACCTACCCTGTCGGAGCTTGAAGCCATTCCCTCT